>CM069862.1:164697303-164932303 GCA_036172795.1 Pelodytes ibericus
AAACCTGCACCCAGGCGCCCGTGACCCTGGGATCAGCCCTGTCAGGAACCTTAACTGGTTAGCAGTTAAAGAAAAATGTTTTCATTTGCCTGGTGTTCATAATTTACAGGACTTCTTCCGATGGCATCCCACATTGAATCTACATTCCATAGATCCGCCACAGTTCAAGGATCTAATCATGGACTAAAATGGCTAATTTCTCAAAGTAAAATTCTAGCTCAGACAGGTTTGTCTGAAAATACTAAAAAGTCTTACAAGTTATTTTCTAATTTTGTGTCTGAATAAATAATAATAATAAAAATAAATAATGAATAAATAAGTAATAACGTTTTTTCAGTTGAGACCATTGTAGCATTTACCCCTTTTTGCCATCTTTCCTTAAACCTAGCGTATAACACTATTAGATTAAATCTAACAGGTATACAACATTTTATGTTTACTTCATACCCCAACAGTAAACCATTTCTAATCTCCTACCCAGTAAAAACTGTGCTGAAGAACATACAACATATTAAAGGTCATAAATGCTCCAAAAGACTACCTATAGATAATCACAAGTTAAGAGCTGTTTCGGATTTATTGGACAAAGAAACCACACATACACAAAGTACATGAATATCCATATATATACTCTCTCTCTCACACACATACACGCAGTACATGAATACCTACATACATACTCTCACACAGAGTACATGAATACCCACATACATACCCTCTCTCTCACACTCACAGTACATGAATAGCCACATACATACCTTCTCTCTCACACACACACAGTACATGATTACCCACATATATACTCTCACACACACTGCATGAATACCCACATACATACCCTATCTTTCACACACACAGTACATGAATACCTACATACATACCCTCTCTGACACACAGTAGATGAATACCCACATACATGCCCTCTCTCACACACACACAGTACATGAATACATACATACATACCCTCTCGCTCTCTCTCACATACATACTCACACATACACACAGTACATGATTACCCACATACATACTCACACACAGTACATGAATACCCACATACATATTCACACACACACACAGTACATGAATACCCACATACATACTCTCACACACACACAGTACATGAATACCCACATACATACTCACACATATACACAGCACATGTATACCCACAAACTCACACATACACACAGCGCATGTATACCCACATACACACACAGCCCAAATATACCCAAATACTCATACATACTTATTTCACATGTATACCCGCTGTGGCAAGGTCAGAGAGGCTTTCTATGTTAGTAATAGATTGGAGCGCTCTCTATTCCCAGCATGTTTGGGTTAATTGGTGGGAGTCACTCCTTGACTATTAAAACCCAGGTGAATGTAATTTAACTGGGGTTTTAAAAGGTTAGCCTCTGAAGTCATGCCAGAGTCCAGCAGCTGGGAGAGAGAAGGCCGTTAAACCTGAGACTCTGAGGAAAGAGGTATTGTGTGAAACCCATTTAAAGTACTGTGTTTACTTTTGCTTAAAACTGGGAACTGGATTAGCTGGCCAGTTGGCTAGTTAGAAATACTGTTGTTTAGTAAGTCTCCAAGTTGGAGTAGGATTTATTTTCTTTTTGTTTCATTTTGTGGGAGAGCACAACATTGTATATCCTGTGGAAAACTGACAATAAACTGCAGTGATATTTTATCCTGACTCTTGCATTTGACGTTTATGGTAAAGAGCCTGGCCATCCTGCCAAAAGTGGTGTCAGAAGTGGGATAGAACTGTTTGAACCCTGTATTAACATGGAGGACGTGTTAAAGGCCTTGCTGCATGCTACCACAGTGCAACAGGAAGCTAATCAACTGTTAACTACTCAAATGGCGGCTGTGTTGCAGGCCCAGCAAGAGGACAGGACGGTCCTGAAGGAGATTGTGCAGCAACTTTCACAAACTTCCAGAGAGATGCAAGGCAGCGGTTCAAAGCCAATACATGCAAATCAGTATCTGCAAAAGATGACGCCGCAAGATGATGTGGAAGCATATCTCATTGCTTTTGAGCGAACTGCTAGCAGAGAGCAATGGCCTCCTGCTCAGTGGGCTGGTATAGTTGCACCTTTTCTGCTTGGTGATGCTCAAAAAGCTTACTTCGACCTAGAGGAAGAGGCGGCTGCAAGCTATGAGGTTCTTAAAGCAGATATTCTTGCCAGGACTGGCGTGACTCCAGTGATCCGGGCCCAAAAGTTCTACAATTGGAAATACCAGGAACAGAAGGCACCCAGGTCACAGATGTTTGAGTTGATTCATCTGGCAAGGAGATGGTTAAAACCGGAGAGTTCAACACCTGCACAAATAATTGAGACATTAGTTTTGGATCGGTTCTCGCGAGGATTCTCGCGAGGATTACCCCAAGGTCTGCAACAGTGGGCAGGACAGGGTAGCCCTACCACTTATGATTCAATGGTGGCACTGGTTGAAAGATATACAGCAGTGAGAGAGTTAAAATCTACAGCACCCCATGCAGTACAACAGAGTCAAGGACTGATTCCAGGTTCAAAGCCCTTGACCTATGGCACAATTCAAAAGCCTTTGAAACAGACCAGGAGAACCCCAGTTACCTGCTTTGAGTGTGGGGAACAAGGACACATAAAGGCTATGTGTCCACATTTTCAAGAACCTATGGAATGTGGATATAATTCTGTAAATAAGGACTTTTGTGGACTGATCTGTTTGGTGGGGAAACGTACTGACACATGCATGTATGATAAAACTGTTTTGCTAAATGGGAAGGCAACCGTGGCTCTGGTGGATACAGCTAGTGACAAGCAGTTTGATTCAGCCTTCTCAATTGATCACAGAAAAGAAGGTTAAGGTACTTTGTGTGCATGGCTGTACTGTATCATACCCTACCACCTCTATAGAAATATACTATCTGGGCCAATCATACCCAGTATTGGCAGCAGTTGTGCCTACATTACCACATGCTCTTATTCTCGGGCGCAATTTCCCAGGCTTTGAAAGCCTTATTCAGACCCAGTGTGAATCCGTAAGTGAGAGCCCTTTATGTGTTTTCCCATTTACACACCCTGACTTGTTTAATGATCAATGTAAAAGGCGCAAGTCAAGGCGTGAACGAAGGGAAGATAAGCATAGGGGAACTATTAATTTACAAATGGCTTTGATTAATGAAGCTAGGAGTGATGAAGGTGTGGTCTTACCTAGCCCAAGTACAAATTCCACACCTTCAACTGAAATATTGAATGAACCCCATGTCCAGACCCTACAACAGGGTAATATTGAGGACTTGGGCATTGGTTCAAGTCAATTTGGAAGGGAACAAGTTAATGACTTAACGTTGCAAAATGCCCATAACCAAGTTATAGAAATTAATGGTACTATGGTTGATGGGAAATCCAGAGAGATGTATCCCACGTTTCATTCTTAGAAATGACTTGCTTTATAGAGTGATCAAAGATGAGGGGCTAGAGATTGAACAGCTTTTGGTACCCAGATCTTTCAGAAGGAAGGTGTTAGATCTGGCTCATTCTCACTTATTTGGGGGCCACCTGGGGGTTGAAAAAACTCAGGAAAGGATTCTAAGGAGATTTTTCTGGCCTGGGGTATATGAAGAGGTCAAGAGGTACTGTACCTCATGCCCAGACTGCCAACTAGCAGCCCCAAAACCTTACTTAAAAGCACCCCTAATCCCGTTGCCTATAATTGAAACCCCTTTTGAGCGAATTGCTATGGATTTGGTGGGACCGTTGGAAAAGTCAGCTAAGGGTAATCAGTACATTCTGGTTGTATTGGATTATGCCACACGATATCCAGAAGCTATCCCGCTTCGCAATACTGCTTCCAAAACCATAGCAAAGGAATTGCTCCAGGTATTTTCTCGGGTAGGGTTACCAAAAGAGATCTTAACTGACCAAGGTACCCCTTTTATGTCCCAACTAATGAAAGAGCTATGCAAATTATTGCAAATAAAAGCCTTGAGGACATCTGTGTACCATCCTCAAACTGATGGCTTAGTAGAAAGGTTCAATAGAACCCTAAAACACATGTTGCGCAAAGTTGTAGGCCGAGATGGGAAAAATTGGGACACTCTCTTACCATACTTACTGTTTGCTATTCGGGAGGTTCCCCAATCTTCTGTAGGGTTTTCCCCTTTTGAGCTCCTTTATGGTAGACACCCAAGGGGTCTGTTAGATATAGCAAAGGAAGAATGGGAAGAACAAACAGTCCCTGGACAGAACGTGATTCACTATGTGGATCAACTCAAAGAGCGCATTTCCCAAATTTCTCCAATAGTCAGGCAATACCTGGAAGAAGCTCAAAGGAGCCAACAGGTTATCTACAACTGTCAGGCAGTAGTAAGGTCCTTTCAACCTGGGGACCGGGTGATGGTACTTGTGCCCACAGCTGAGAGCAAACTCCTGTCTCATTGGCAAGGCCCGTACAAGGTTATTGAACAAGTAGGGCCAGTAAACTATAAAATTAGACAGCCTAATCGTAGGAAAGTTGAACAAGTTTACCATATAAACTTGTTAAAACCGTGGAAGGATAGGGAAAGCTGCATGATTGCTGTAGATGAATTCCCAATTGTTGATGTTCGTGTATGTGCTGATCTCACCCCTGAACAGCAGATGGAAGCCAAAGGAATGATATCCAGAAACCAAGATATATTTTCTAGCGTTCCTGGCAGAACCAGCTAAATCTGCCATGACATTGTCACAGAACCAGGAATTACAGTAAAATTAAAGCCCTATAGAATTCCTGAGACAAAAAGGGGGGCAATACAAACGGAAGTAGCAAAAATGCTTGAGCTAGGAGTTATTGAGGAGTCACATAGCCAGTGGTCGAGCCCCATAGTTTTAGTACCTAAGCCTGATGGGTCCTTACATTTTTGTAATGATTTTAGAAAACGTAATGAACACTCTAAATTTGATGCCTATCCTCCTATGCCCCGAGTGGACGAGCTTATTGAGAAACTGGCACAGGCTAGGTTTCTAAGTGTTCTAGACCTAACAAAAGGATATTGGCAGATCCCGCTGACTAAATCAGCTAAAGAGAAAACTGCGTTTGTGACCCCTGAGGGTCTGTACCAGTATACGGTTTTATCATTTGGGCTTCATGGAGCCCCAGCAACCTTTCAGAGGTTGATGAAAAAACTGCTAAGACCTCGCTCCGGGTATGTTTCGGCATACTTAGATGATGTGGTCATCTATAGCCAAGACTGGGCCTCCCATTTGGAAAAGGTAGAAGCAGTACTAAACAGCATAAGGAAAGCTGGTCTCACTGCTAATCCCTCCAAATGTTCCATTGGTTATTTGGAAGCCAAATATCTAGGCTATACTGTAGGGAGGGGACTGGTAAAGCCACAAATGACTAAGGTTGAGGCAATTGAAAATTGGCCACGCCCTCTAAGAAAGAAACAGGTTAAAGCTTTCTTAGGATTAGTTGGCTATTACAGTTGCTTCATTCCCCACTTTGCAACCCGAGCTGCCCCTTACTGATTTGATTAAAGCAAAAGCGTCTGATACAGTAAAATCGGATGATGATGCGGAAAAGTATTTTGTAGATTTGCGTACAGCTCTATGCATGCACCCTGTTTTGGTAGCCCCAGATTTTAAGAAGCATTTCTTTTTGCAAACCGATGCTTCCTATGTAGGCCTGGGCGCGGTACTGTCTCAGATGATTGGTGGTGAAGAACACCCAGTACTATTTCTAAGTCGCAAGTAACTGCCTAGAGAGCAAAACTATGCGACAGTTGAAAAAGAGTGTCTAGCCATTAAATGGGCTACTGACACGCTGAAGTATTATCTGTTGGGCAGATCTTTTACCCTTATCACTGACCATGCTCCGCTACGGTGGATGCAGGCCAATAAGGACAGGAATGCTAAGGTCACTCGTTGGTTCCTCTCTTTGCAACCATTTAAATTCTTTGTAAAGCACAGGGCTGGTCTCCTACATACTAATGCAGATGCCTTATCTAGAGTGCATAGTCTTTCGGCTATGGCCGCTTCACACACCTGTGTTAAGCTGGGGGGGAGGATATGTGGCAAGGTCAGAGAGGCTTTCTATGTTAGTAATAGATTGGAGCGCTCTCTATTCCCAGCATGATGGGGTTAATTGGTGGGAGTCACTCCTTGACTATTAAAACCCAGGTGAATGTAATTTAACTGGGGTTTTAAAAGGTTAGCCTCTGAAGTCATGCCAGAGTCCAGCAGTTGGGAGAGAGAAGGCAGTTAAGCCTGAGGAAAGAGGTATTGTGTGAAACCCATTTAAAGTACTGTGTTTACTTTTGTTTAAAACTGGGAACTGGATTAGCTGGCCAGTTGGCTAGTTAGAAATACTGTTGTTTAGTAAGTCTCCAAGTTGGAGTAGGATTTATTTTCTTTTTGTTTCATTTTGTGGGAGAGCACAACATTGTATATCCTGTGGAAAACTGACAATAAACTGCAGTGATATTTTATCCTGACTCTTGCATTTGACGTTTATGGTAAAGAGCCTGGCCATCCTGCCACACCGCATACTCACACATACTTACTTCACATGTATACCCACATATTCACACATACTTACTTCACATGTATACCCACATACTCACACATACACACAGAGAACATGTATACATAAACACACAGCACATATATACCCACATCCATACTGTAATGGATTGTCTACCGGACGTAGTAGACCCTCTGGCCGTTGTAGGAAATCACCTCCTTAGCCCCCTAATTACAGCTCAGCATCCACCCACTTTGTCCCCAAACAGACAGGAGACCACTAGCAGTTAGGTACAGCAATAATGAACAACTTCTTTATTTGTGAAACAACACAGACTTATAAAAATACATAAACATGACATCACAGACATTAGTATGCAATGGGGGGGGGGGGGGGGGTGGAACTAAGTATAGTTCTCCAATTAAATGGAGGAATACATTATACTTTCAGGCTGCAAACCAAATAGCAATTAACATACAGTGAGTAGACCTACTTACAAAACACACAGTAAGACACATAATGAACGCAACATAATCAGTTTAACAGTAAATCCAGTTAACACAGAGCAATGGATGTTGTAGTAAACTATCAATTATTGTCACTGACATATTGTAATCCTTCAGAGTGGTCTACTCACATAATTATACATTACACATTACACAACCAATATACTAACAGAATATGACTAACTAACAAGATTAAAGTATAGAGTTATGGCACATTAGCCAGGCCCATAATCTATAGGGAGGTGTTTGGCCCTCAGGCCCCTCCAAGAACCCCAGTCACGCAGGCTATCAGGATTCACTTTGTGACACATATCATCTCTCTCACACACACAGTACATGAATTCCCACATAAATAATCTCTCTCACACACACACACAGTACATACTCACACATACTTACTTCACATGTATACCCACATACTCACACACACAACACATGTATACCCACATACTCACACATACACATTTCACATGTATACACACATACATACAGCACATGTATATACACATACATACTCACACACACACACATACACACACATACTCATACATACTCACACATACATTGCATAAAGTCTCTTCTTTGGCAAGTAGGGTTGCCACCTGGCCAGTATTTTACCGGCAGGCTGGTAAAAAAAATTGGCATCAGGCCAATGTTAAGTCTATGGAGGCAGTACCAAGGCCGGTATTTTTCTGAAGAAAAGGTGGCAACCCTATTGGCGAGAGCTGCTACAGAGCTGCTGGAGCTGCTACACTGCTGTGTGAACAGGGGGGGTGTCAGCTGTGAAGATGATATCGGGAGAGGAACTGAGAGGCTAAACCAACTTTTGATCTGGAGGGGTGTGCAGTTACTGAAATGAAGAAAAAAATCTTCTTTGTTGACCATTCATGGTAAACCTTTAAAAACACAAAAGTTTCTGTTACACATAAGAATATTTGTTGATTATATTAGGCTT
Source organism: Pelodytes ibericus (assembly GCA_036172795.1). Taxonomy (NCBI): domain Eukaryota; kingdom Metazoa; phylum Chordata; class Amphibia; order Anura; family Pelodytidae; genus Pelodytes; species Pelodytes ibericus. The sequence goes on from CM069862.1 coordinate 164,705,260, forward strand.
TAAACCATCTTCATTTTCAGGACACTCTTTCCATATAGGGGCCGCTGCAGCTTCCAGTCACAATATACCTACTCATTTTTTTTTTTTAAATGGGTAGATGGAAATCAGCTGCATTTAGCACCAATATTACTCATCCAGAGAAGGAAGTTAGACTAGCCTTCACGAACATTGCTTTTTTCCCTCTTATTTCAGGCCTAATTGTTTGCCGGTTATGGCACACCTCAACCGAGTTTTGTATATATCCTAGTTACATAAGCAAAATGGTACTTGGCTTTATTAATCCCAACCACAAAAGTAAAGGCGGGAGCCAGGAGTTGTGGGAAGGACTATCTCAGCCTATATAGCCCATACAGAGATATTGGAGGAGGCATCACTGACTCAATGTGTGAATAACATTTATATTAACGATAATGATTGGTCTGATCATAGTTTGATAATGTTTGAAATAAAATATAGGGAAAAAATATCTCCTTTTTACGACATGGCTTTCGGATGGTCATTTACTACATAACAAAAAGAACAGAGAATATCTTACCACTATGATAGATCATTATTATCTCCTCCACCACATTATGGTGCACCTTTAAATTCATATTGATTCATGATTATGCTTAAAAAGAGGATGAGCTCAAAGATAGAGATCTCATGGACAGGGCGAATTAATATTCTGAAAGCATACATTCTACCTAAATTGGTAGAATTTAGAGCTATCCCGTATATGATACCAAGAAATATTCTTAGAGACTTTGATGTTTTATTCTCAAGGTTTGTATGGGCAAATAAAAAGCCTCATATCCCAAGTCAGATTTTAAAACGCAATCTCCAGTCCCATGGACTGGGCTATCCTGATTTGTGTAAAATATATGAGGCATGTCAATTGGCTCACGTACTTGCATAAAATTAGTAGCACTATAAATCTGGTTGGCTCACCTGGTTGGCTGGAAAGAGCTCTATGTAACAACTTAGATTTGGCACTTCATATTTGGTTGCCATGCAGGTTCTATAGGAGGCTTGGCTTTACCCTTAATAGTGTAAATTATGTTATGTCTTCATTATATAAGATAAAAAAAAGTAGTGAAGGTACAAGAAACTTTCGCGATGACAACCCCCTTACAGATTATTCAATTATATATACCGGATATAACGATACAAAAATGGAAGCGTGCAGGGATTAATTCACTGGGAGATTTATACAATGATGATGTTGTGGCTTCTTTTGAGACATTAACTAGAAATTATAATCTCCCCCCTACAGAAGCTTTCACGTACATGAGAATTAGATCTTTCCTCACTGAATATTCACTATCAAACATCAGTGAATGGGATAGATTCCTCACCCAGGTAAGGAAAAAGAATGTGATATCTAGGAGTCAGAGGTTTTTCGATAGATAAACCTCCAGCCCTTGCACCATGGGAAGCAGATTCGGAAAAATCATTCCCACTACAGGAGTGGTTGAAAGCCTGGCAAGATGTTAGAAAAGCAGCTCATTGCATTAATATCCAAGAGCAATATTATAAAATCACGCACAGGTGGTACCTGGTGCCTAGTCAGCTGGCAAAATTTGCAGAAGACCCTAGTGATTTGAGTTGGCACTGCCGAACGGCAGTGGGATCTCAGTACCCCATTTGGTGGGAGTGTGAGGAACTCACAGCCCTTAGGAAGAATAAGGAGATAAGTGGTAGTGAGGAGACATATATCGGAAAGCTTTGTGTATTAATCTATTATCAGCATTTAAAATCTGTATGTCGAGATATTGGAGGAAGACGTGTTCCCAGACTTGGCCAGAGGTCAAAAGCCAGATTGATTTTCAGGCTAAGGTGGAAAAAAATCGTACCAACAACCCTGATGACTGGGAAAAACATGATGGTATTTGGCCAAAATGGTTAATGGTCTACTCTGAAGGAATGAGATAGCTTTGGTTCTAGTGGGGAGTTTACCCCTGTGAGTTATGGTGAAATACGTATGAACTAGGTATGAAGCCCAATCTGCAGATCAGAACAAAATTTTTATTTATATGTGCTTGCCCCTCCACCCCCTCCCTGACCCAAAATCGATATAATCTCAAGAATCTCTTGTATGGAAGACACCTGTTTGAGTGATTGGCGGATGAGAGACTAACTGAATGAGGTGGGAATGATAGATGAAACCAGGCCCGGACTGGCCATCGGGCACACCGGGCAAATGCCCGGTGGGCCGCGGTGGCCATGGGCCGAGGCCGGCAGGGGAGGTCCCAGCAGTGGCCTCTGGGTCCCAGGATCTCCCCTGCCGGTCTATGCAGGGCCGGCACTATCCGAGCGCCGGCCCCGCTGTTTGACATGAAGGGCCGGTGAGGACATCAAAGATCTCCCTCACCGGCCCACATGCTTTCAAGTGCGGCCGCCGGCGGGGAGAGAGGGAGGGAGAGAACCCGGCGGAGCTCTAACTTGCAGCTCCACCGGGTTCCTCTCGCGAGATCCGGAGCATTGCCATGGCAACGACCGGATCTCGCGAGAGTGAACTCTAGCCCACAGGCTAGAGTTCACTCTCCACGAGGACCACCAGGGAACACGGCCTCCCAGTCTAAAGGTAAGAAGGGAGTGATGGGTGTGAGAGTGCTGTGTGTGATGGGGGTGAGAGTGCTGTGTGTGATGGGTGTGAGAATGCTGTGTGTGATGGGTGTGAGAATGCTGTGTGTGATGGGTGTGAGAATGCTGTGTGTGATGGGTGTGATGGGTGTGAGAATGCTGGGTGTGAGAGTGCTGTGTGTGAGAGTGCTGTGTGTGATGGGTGTGAGAATGCTGTGTGTGATGGGTGTGAGAATGCTGTGTGTGAGAGTGCTGTGTGTGATGGGTGTGAGAATGCTGTGTGTGATGGGTGTGAGAGTGCTGTGTGTGAGAGTGCTGTGTGTGATGGGTGTGAGAGTGCTGTGTGTGATGGGTGTGAGAATGCTGTGTGTGATGGGTGTGAGAATGCTGTGTGTGATGGGTGTGAGAATGCTGTGTGTGAGAGTGCTGTGTGTGATGGGTGTGAGAATGCTGTGTGTGATGGGTGTGAGAGTGCTGTGTGTGAGAGTGCTGTGTGTGATGGGTGTGAGAATGCTGTGTGTGATGGGCGTGAGTGCTGTGTGTGAGAGTGATGGGTGTGATGGGTGTGAGAGTGCTGTGTGTGAGTGCTGTGTGTGATGGGTGTGAGAGTGCTGTATAAATATTAGAATGGATTGTGTGTGTGTGTGGGGGGGGGGGGGTAAATAAACAAATACAATAACAGGCATTATGTCCCCCCCTACACACACACACACACACAATCTTTCCTGGCATTTTTGTCTCTTGGTATCCATTTATAGAGACACCAGAGACAAGTTGCAAGGAAACACAGTGCAAGCATGTTATTAAATTTGCTTGCACTGTGCAGAACAAATACAGGGTTTTTTCTCATGCTTGAGCTCTTCAGCAGAGCTCTGCGCATGGTCTGCCATGGAAGAGCATTGAACCAACATGCTCACTTTGAGAGGGAGCGTGTTTGTCATTGGTGATGACAAAACACACCTCCTCTGCCCCGCCCCCTTCTTAGTGGGCCGCTGTGATAAAAAAATGCCCGGGCCGAATTTTTCTCCCAGTCCGGCCCTGGATGAAACTCTAAACGCTCTAGATATTCTATAATACTTAAGGAGACTGCTAAAATAAAGCATTATAATCAGCCCGACAGATGGCAGCACCCCATATGTAACCATGAGCTATACTTGTCCCACGCTAGATAGTACATAGGATGGAATAATACCTGCATATTTCCTTTTCTGTTTTTTTTTTGGTTTGTTTTTTTCTCCCTCTTTTTCACCCTTTTTATTTTCTCTTCCCCTTTTTGGATTAAGATTAATATAGATTGGGTTGTGGGGGGGGGGGGGGGGGGAGAGGGAAGGAGAAGCAACAGAGAGTTTTCTGTCTCCTTAAACAGAAAAGGTTATCTGTGTTTTAAACAGTGATTGTTATGAATTAATTAAGAATCAGCAATGACGAATAATATTGCATGTCTCCTGTTTTATTGCAAGAGCAATTGTGTGATATATAGACGTTTTAAAATTTGGTTTTTTTTCATGATAAAACTAATAAAGAATTCTGAATATAAAAAAAAAAAAAAAGAGGATGAGCTGGGAGAGATGTGCTTCTTTAAATGTATTTTTCTATAAATTGTCGGCAGAAGTAAAAAGTAACAGTTGAAACCGAGACTAATATTAATCAGCTACAGTTAGAGAAGATAAACAGAAATATTGAAAAACTGCATATTAGATTTTATGATGGTTGTTTAGAATTAAAAAAAACATCATGACAAATAAATTAAATTAAAGAGAGCCAATGACCGTATTTCAGCAATATGTGACTCTAATATGACCTATAGGTCACCTGAAGATTTAAGGAAAGTATTTAATACAGAAGTAGTAAAAAGGTGTGCACTCCACGCTCCAGGATGGTGAAAAATAAGGTGATTTATTATCTTTAAAAATTATGCATACAGATGAGATGAATAACATCCATGGACTAGTAAGTCAAAACGCAGTGGGAGGACCACCTGACGCGTTTCACGTGTTGCCACGCTTAGTCATTGGTATGTTACAAGTGGACACACAAAACTTAAATATGAGTGATCAACCAATGAGTGACAAGTGCGTTAATTGTGTATTGGGTGCACCTGTGCAGAAAGACCAACAAATCAAATAAAGAGGAAGGGGAAGGGAGAACGACAGAAAAAAAACAACAACTATACAAAAGAAGGCAGGTGTAAAATGAGTGTAAAAACGTGTAAAGGCAAATGTGAGAATGTAGAATGTGTGTAAAAGTGAAAAATATGTGAGGGGAGAGAACAAAAAAAAAACAACTAACAATTATACAAAAGAAGGCAAGAGTAAAATGAGTAAAAATGAGCAAAAGTGTGTGAAGGCAAGTGTGAGAATGTAAAATATGTGTAGAAGTTTCTGCACAGGTGCACTCAATACACAATTAACACACTTGTCACTCATTGGTTGATCACTCATATTTAAGTTTTGTGTGTCCACTTGTAACATACCTATGACTAAGCGTGGCAACACGCGAAACGCGTCAGGTGGTACTCCCCCTGCGTTTTGACTTACCAGTCCATGGATGTTATTCATCTCATCTGTATGCATACATTTTAAAGATAATAAAGCACCTTATTTTTCACCATCCTGGAGCGTGGAGTGCACACCTTTTTTCTACTTCTGTGTCTACATATTGCGTCTGTTCAGCGCTGTGGAAGCACCCACCCTTCATGTGTTGTGTGGAGTGGAGCCGGATTGTGAGCCTTTTTTCTTGAAAGTATTTGATAGTTTCTACAGTAGGGCTGACCCTCACTGAATATGATGAAGTTGTACTTCACAACACACTGCGGTTAATTCTGACAGTAAGGAAAATAAAGACAAAGTACAAGTTTTCAAGTAGTCATCTGAGAACATGGCAGCTGAAATGGAGAAAGGGCTCAGTTGGATACATAATACATCTATAAGTTGGTGTGGGAAGAAATGTCTTTAACTTCCGATCCCAGTGAGTAATAAAAAAACAAAACAAATAATTGTGCATAACAGACACACTGAAATATGGATAAACTTTTTATGTTTTATTTGGTACTTATTTTAATTGTATCTAGAGTGGTTTTTATTTGTAAATGTTGTCAGCCATTTAATGGAAAATATTAAGAAACTTTTTCTATGAATAAAAAGGATTTTTTTTTTTTTTTAAAGGTATAGTAAAAAGGATGTGGATTAAAAATGAAACAGGAAGAGGTGATGCCTTACAAAAACACCCCAACTTCATCGCATGGAAAAACTTTGACAAACACTTTGACTTATAAATCTGATTTAAGATAACATTTATTTCACTTGAGCTGTTATTAAGCTATTTACTATGCATAGGTCTTAGCATTGTAAACATATTGCTACCATGTAACTCTGTATACACTGTAGAAAATATCAATGATTATGGATTTTCAGGAAGTTGTTTCCTGTAAAAAGAAGAAAAAAACATTATTTAGTATTATTAGTGATTACTTGGGTTAGTATTGTTCAAATATTGAGTTGGGAAGGTTATCATTCATAATTAAGGAGGTTTGATTTAATGAGGCACATTAAACCACAGCAAAGTATATTCACTAGAAAATCATGCAAATCAGTTGGATCACTGAGCTCCTCTTTGAATCTCCCATCATTAAATCTTAACCTCTCTAACTATAGGAGTGTATTTTTCTATTGCATACAAAAATAATGAAAAAAATATAATAAATATAATCCAATCCTGACGAGGATGGCACAGGTTGTCTGCTACCTAGGTACATAGGTAGCTGGCAACCTGTACCATCCTCCTTAGGATTATTTTTATTATATGTTTTCATTAGTTTTGTATGCAATAAAATAACTTTGTCTATTTCATGGAATTGAGCTGCCGACCTGTATTTTTTTGTAAACTGGAGGAGATGTGGAGGTCTCTCTAGCTGGTGAAGCCCTTCTGAATTTCCAAAGTGTGTGCAATAAACTAAGGTGTGCATGGAATCCCTTTGGGTTTTTTTCTTTTGAGACTAGATGTCCACTAATAGTGGATTTGGAAAGAACAGGACGTTTTTCCAACTAAGCTATAAATGCCCGACTTTTAAAATTAACTTGTCAATTTCTTTATTAAGAGATGATGTACCTGATATGGCTTAGTGCACTCATGGTTGCACTTACTGGGGCAACATTTCTCATCGTTGGAACAAGATGTGTCTGTATCACAAAAACTTCTCTCTGCTATAAAGCAGTTAAATACAGTCTTCTGTTCACAAACCCCATCCTTCTCTGGAAGACAAGATTAGATGAGAAGCTAATGAGTAGAAGAAGCAAATAATAACAACAACAACCAAAATACAACCACAAGGAATGTTTCAATAGGAAACATGAACCAGGGGGACTTAAGAGAAAAAGAACAGAGAGAATTAATACAAAAATAATAGGAAGTAGTGATGTAAGCAAACGATGTGAGATGAATGAATAGATGAGGAAACAGAGGAAAACAAGGAATCAAACAAAGGTAGTAAATAAAGAAAGAGAGCATCTGTGAATGAAGGAGATGTATTACACAAAGTTGTTGTGAATAGGAGGGTGAGACATTACCTCCCACACTGGGTGTACATTTCATCCCACAGGTCCCAAAGCAGCATTTGGACTCATTTGCGCACTCATTGTCTGTCGAACACATGTCAGTGCAGGTACTTTGCTTTTTAACTATGGGGCAATTTCCTGGTTTTTCTGCCAATACACACAAAACATTTTGTTATCCACAGAAATAAAAAGACATGCAATGTATCATAATACCAGATGAGGAGCATGGTGCAAAGCAACCAGAGGCAGGCTGGGGGGTAATTTGTGAGATAGAAATTCTTGAATATTCCTGGAATGGATGTCCCATGATGCTCAGTTAATCTGTGGCTGAAATGAGCATCATTGACCCTGTGGGCATCTACATGGCATATACATCCAGTGGTGGGACTCAGCAGGTTCAAACCGGTTCATGCAAACCTGTTACTAAAATTGTACAAGTTCGCCGAACCACTGCAAGCCGGAGTTCCCTTAAAAAAAAAAAAGCATGGGCAAACGGGGCAGCTGCCCAGGGCTCATTCATTCGTGGGGGCCCAAGGCAACTGCCCTGTGGGGCCCTGATGCCCGTGTGACAAGAAATGTCGGCAAGTCATTTCCAGCGGCTGTATTTCCAGCAAGCAGCTTGCGTGCAGGAAGGACTGCAGAGGAGACGGGGGATACTGGGGAGTACTGGGGAAGGGGGAGGAGGGGTGGATTGATGGGACATATCAGTGGCATATGAATCATCTAATTATCAGTGGCGTATTAATCATATAATTATCACTGGCATATTAATCATCTAATTATCAGTGGCATATTAAGCATCTGATTATCAGTGGCATATTAAGCATCTGATTATCAGTGGCACAATAGCAGCAAATTATCAGTGGCATATTAAGCATCTAATTTCAGTGGCATATTAAGCAATTAATTATCAGTGGCATATTAAGGAGCTAATTATCAGTGGCATATTAATCATCTAATTATCAGTGGCATATTAAGCAGATAATTATCAATGGCATATTAACCCCTTAAGCAACGAGCCTCTGGACAATGGCTATTTTAACTTTTCTGTGCTGTTTGTGTTTAGCTGTAATTTTCTTCTTTGTCTTTTGCTGTACCCACACAAATTTTATATTGTTTTTATCGGGACAAGAAGGGCTTTCTTTGGATGCCATCATTTTGATCATATCCTATAATATTATAAAAAAAAAATAAGAAATATGGTAAAAAAAAAAAAAAACACAAATTTCCTGAATTTTATTTGAAACATCTTCTCCTCATTGACAAAAGCGAACATATTAACCTGCTAAATAGGTTCTACTATTTCTCCTGAGTACAGGGATACCACCAATGCGTAGGTTTGTTGGGTTGCTTGGGGGCTAAAAAGCCACATTTGAGAGGTGCGCTTTTTGGTTTCCCAACTTGAAATTTTGACATGCAGAAAACCTGCACCCATGTCCCATTTGGGACATATTTGAAGCCAGCTCGTGTATTTTACCCCATCAACCCATATATTTTTTAAAAGTAGACACCCTTTTTTTCACAAACATTGCACTTCAGACATAAATTCACAGATTTTGGTGTGGGTCACTGCCAAATAACACCCATATGTGTTCAACAACTTCTTCTGAGTACAGGGATACCACCCATGCATAAGTTTGTCTGCTTATTTGGGGGTTAAAGGGGCACATTTTGAAGGTGCGCATTTCCAACTTGGAATTTTGACGAGTAGTCATCCTGCACCCATGTTTCATTTGGGACTTTTTTGGAAGCCAGACAGTGTATTTTACACAAAAAAAGCATATATTTTGTAAAAGTAGACACCCTAGGGTATTTTAAATGGTGGTGTTTTAACACTTTAAAAGCCCTTGGGTCTCAATTTTATTAAATATATTATAATTACAAACTTACATGTTACAGCTCTGTCTGTCTGCCTCACTAAAACTCAAGTGAGGAGATGAACCCCTAAAAAATGTGCTGCTGCATATGATCACTGCGTACACAGCGATCAATGTCAGGGAAGGGGTTAAACACGTGAAATAGCTTTTATAAAAGCCCTTGGTTTCTAAAGTTGTATTAAATATTTTATTTTTTTACAAAAAAAATATTTTTACTTTGTCTGATCTGTCTCTCTCTCACTAAAACTATAGTGAGGAGAGGGAAGCAGAACAGCACTTGTCAAAGGCAATATTTACAAATCATCAGAGCACTTATCATTAGACATGTGCATTCGTCTTTGGACGAATGCATTTTCGTCCGAAAATAGCATTTTCGTCCATTCGTCCGAAAAACGAATAACGAAAATGCTAAACTAACGAAAGACGAATGAACGAATGGTTAAAAAACGAAAATCATTCGTCCATTCGTGCTATTGGCATTCTATAAACCGAAATAGAGTCGGTTTATAGAATACCAATAGCATTACATATACATTCCATAAACCGACATGATGAACGACTTTCGGTTTATGGAATGCATGTAATACTATTGGCTTTCTATAAATCGAACTAGAGTGCCCATTCATAAGAATTTCTTATGAATGGGGACTCTAGTTCGGTTTATAGAAAGCCAATAGTATTACATGTATTCTATAAGCCGAAAGTCTATAAACCGAAGGTCGTTCGGTTTATAGACTTTCGGTTAATAGAATACATGTAATTCTATGTATTCTATAAGCCGAAAGTCTATAAACCGAAGGTCGTTCGGTTTATAGACTTTCAACTTATAGAATACATAGAATTCTATGTATTCTATAAACCGAAAGTCTATAAAACGAATGACCTTCGGTTTATAGACTTTCGGCTTATAGAATACGTGTAATACTATTGCCTTTCAATAAACCGAACGGGAGCCCCATTCATAAGAAATTCTTAAAAACATGTAGTACTATTGCCTTTCTATGAACCGAACGAGAGCCCCATTCATAAGAATTTCTTATGAATGGGGCTCTCGTTCGGTTTATAGAAAGCCAATAGTATTACACGTATTCTATAAGAAAAACGAATAAAACGAAACGAAAATAATGAACGAATTTCGTCTGAAACGATTGCAGTAATAAACGATGGGATTGCTCCCTAAGCACATGTTCGCTTCCTAAGCACATGTGTGCAGCCGGCGCCGCCATTTTTAAATGGCAGCTACGGTCACTCCGGGGAGTAATCATAGCTCGCCCCTGCACTTTTTTTTAGTGTTGCACAATGCCTCTACATAGAGACATTATAGCAACACTGAAAGAGTAAAGAAAGCGACTCTTGATCGCTTTCTTTGCTCTTTTAAGTGCATGACGTGCCAGGCATATCACCTGTCACAAAGTCCTCGATTTTCCGTGACGTGCCTGGCACTTCGTCTGTTGCTAAGGGGTTAAGCAGCTAATTATCAATGGCATATTAAGGAGCTAATTATCAGTGGAATATTAAGCAGCAAATTATCAGTTGCATATTAAGGAGCTAATTATCAGTGGCATATAAATCTCCTGCGTAGACCAGTTGCAGACTAAGGGGGGGGGGGGGGGTCCATCACAGGTGCCACTCGTTATAGGTTCTCCTACTGGCTGGGGTGCCCAGGGTCTAAAACAGTTAATTACCCCAGCCATTGGCACCCCTCTAATGCAGCCCGCTGGACATGGCTGGGGTTCCCAGGGTCTAATAAATTGTTTTAGACCTTGGGCATTGGTGCCAATGGCACCCCTCTAATGCAGCCCACTGGACATGGAGGTCTGGCCTGGCTGCAGCTGTAACAGCACCCCCGAAACCCTCCCTCCACACCTGTAACAGTGCTGGGAAATTAAGTTTCCGCAATGCTGCATAATACCTCCCTCCTCAACCCTGCGCGTGACATCATACACTAAGGTCACAAGGTCAACAGGACCACGGGACAGCATGAAGCCCGCAGACCAGTAAAAAAAAAAAATCTTTGTGTGTGTGAGTGTGACTGTGTAAGTGTGACTGTGTGTGTAAGTGTGACTGTGTGTGTGTGTAAATGTGAGCTTGTGCATTTGTAAATGGGAGTCTGTGTGCAGGGCCGGCGCCACCTGTAAGGCGACCTAGGCAGCTGCCTAGGGTGCAACTTAGCAGGGAGTGCCGGAACCGTGCGTTAAAAAAAATCCTCCCTCTTACTTACCTCCTCGCTGCTGCTGTCTCCCGGTGCAGGTCCGTGGCTGTGAGGGAAGCGTTGTGCACTCCCCTCCAGCCGATGCGGATTCAATAAAATTTGTTTAAACTTTTTTTTTAAACAAACTTTATTGAAGCCGTATTGGCTGGACGGGAGCGCACAACGCTTCCGTCACAGCCACGGACCTGGACCAGGAGACAGCAGTAGCAAGGAGGTAAGTACTGGGAAAGGGGGGAGGAAGAGGGTGGCTAAATCCTGGGACATTGAGAGGCATAATCCTGGCATATTGAGGGGCATAATCCTGGCATATTGTGTGGGAAAATCCTGGCATATTGAGTGGCATAATAATCCTGGCATTTTGGGTGGCTAATTCCTGGCATATTGAGAGGCATAATCCTGGCATATTGAGGGGCATAATCCTGGCATATTGTGTGGGAAAATCCTGGCATATTGAGTGGCATAATAATCCTGGCATATTGGGTGGCTAAATCCTGGCATATTGAGGGGCATAATCCTGGCATATTGAGGGGCAAAATCCTGGGATATTGAGGGGCATAATACTGGCATATTGTGGGGGACAGTCCTGGCATATTGAGTGGCATAATAATCCTGGCATATTGGGTGGCTAAATCCTGGCATATTGAGGGGCAAAATCCTGGGATATTGAGGGGCATAATCCTAGCATATTGGGGGGAGGAAATCCTGGCATATTAAGTGGCAAATCCTGGCATATTGTGGGGGAAAATGCTGGCATATTGAGTGGCATAATAATCCTGGCATATTGGGTGGCTAAGTCCTGGGATATTGAGGGGCATAATCCTGGCATATTGTGGGGGGAAATCCTAGCATATTAAGTGGCAAATCCTGGCATATTGTGGGGGGAAATCCTGGCATATTGAGTGGCATAATAATCCTGGCATATTGGGTGGCTAAGTCCTGGCATATTGAGGGGCAAAATCCATTGGTTTTTGTCTCCAGTCCCCAGAGTCCCCAGAGCCAGACCAACAGCCAGACTGCAGCCAGAGACAGATCATCTTATTGTCCTGGTGGTAAGTAGACAATTCAATTTGTTTATTATTTAGTTGTTTATACTCCATTGGAAACTAATTTACCTCACATTTAATGAACACTATAGTCCCAGAACCACTACAGTTTAATGTAGCGGTACTGGTGTCTATAGCCTGTCGCTGCAGAGAAAAGACACTGTGCAGTACTGGTGTTAAAGGAGCACTATAGTGCCAGGAAAAAAAAAACTAATTTTCCTGGCACTATATAGTCCTTAGGAGGGGGGCACCCTCGTGTCCCCCTCCCACTGGGCTGAAGGGGTTAAAACCTTTTCAGTCATTTACCTTTCTCCAGCTGGGAACTTTCCTCCCCGATCCTCCTCTCAGCTACAAATGCTTTTCTATGGATGTTCTGCGTCTTCCCACTGTAATGTTCACAGTGAGAATCACGGAAGCACCTCTAGTGGCTGATAAGGTTGGGGGGGCGGTGGCAATTTTTATTTTGCCTAGGGCGGCAAAAAATCTTGCACCGGCCCTGTCTGTGTGTGTGTGTGTGTAAGTGTGACTGTGTTTTTGTGTGTAAGTTTGACTGTGTGTGTACATGTGTGTCTGTTTGTGTGTGTCTAAGTAGGACAGAGTGTGTGTCTAAGTGGGAGTGTGTGTGTGTGTCTAAGTGGGAGTGTGTGTCTAAGTGGGAGAGTGTGTGTGTGTTTCTAAGTGGGAGTGTGTGTCAAAGTGGGAGTGTGTGTGTGTCAAAGTGGGAGTGTGTGTGTGTCTAAGCCATTTTACACAATGATGGATGATCTACCGAGGTTGCGCTGCAGGATGCTTAATGGTATTTGCCTCCCCGGCCAAATGTTAGCATGTGTATGTCTCCCCTATCATGTGGTTAAATGTGCTACATTTCTACATTTTAAGAAGAACTTTAAGGATAGAAACTTTATTATTTCAATTTATCTATATTACCCACCTTTTGCTGGAGGTTTGCAGACCTTGTAGCAGTTATCAGGGCAGCATTTCTTATCACCATCACATTCACTATCATTGGAGCAAGCCTTTTTACATACTTCTGGATTCATGCCAGTGTAGAATCTCTCAGGAGGACAAATTCCAGGCTTTTCCTTCTCTACAGTCAAATACAATGGTAAGTGTACCTATCAAGTAATTTGCATGTTCCCTATGTGACAAAATTATAATGGTGATTCTAGAAGTTTTATCCCTCTGCACTGGCAATTTTGCTTTTTATTTCTCCCAACACTTAGAAACATAGAATGTGTTGGCAGATAAGAACCAGTCGGTTCATCTAGTCTGCCAATTTTTCTAAATACTTTTATTAGTCCCCAGTTCCCGGTCTTATAGCTAGGATAGCCTTGTGTCTATCCCACGCATGCTTAAAATCCTTGACTGTGTTTACCTCTACCACTTCTGCTGGAAGGCTATTCCATACATCCACTACCCTCTCAGTAAAGGGATACTTCCTGATATTACTTTTAAATCGTTGCCCCTCTAATTTAAGACTATGTCTTTGCAGTGCAGGAAAGGGACCATCACAAATCAGGCACCTGATTTTTTTTATATATAGGCTGCGCTGGCGTAATGAGCGCTGACACAACCTAAATCTACGCATTCAGTGAGTCTGCTTTATACAAAGGTGCACATGCTGATTGCGCCTGTATTTGAGGCAACATGCGTGTGCGTTTGTTTATACATGCCCCTCATAAACTTTTGGGGTGGGCCAGCTCTACTGCTCATGCACAGTAATCAATTTCAAGCACTGATGGATACAGAGTTAAATTCAAGTGGGTAGCTGCATTCTTGAGAAACAAAGCAAACTTAGTCATTTTATGCCTCCCTATTATACATTGTATACCAATCCCTGCTTGTCATGGATCCCACAGCACACTGATTCATGCTTACCTAGTTTATGAAATATAGGTTAATGGCAATCTGACGGTGTTCTGCCTCTCCAGGGATAAGAGGCAGAATACTCTCTGAACTGCAAGTAAAGGTAAATGAGCAGGGAGGAGGACAAACAAGCATATTGGGGGGTAAAAGAAAAAAGAAATGTGCAGGGAGGTATCGGTTAATGAGGGAGGCAATGTACAGAGGGGCTGAGAAGTAGAGGGCTTTGTAGGTTAAAGACAGAATTTAATTTTATCCTTGAGCAGATGGGGAGCCAGTGGAGGACATTGCAGAGACGAACAGCTGAATCAGACCGACGTGCAAGAAAGATGAGGCAGCTGTTATTTGGATAGATTGCAGGGGAGACAGACAAGCCAGAGGTAGTCCAGTTAGGAGGCTGTTACAGTAGTCAAGGCGAGAGATCACAAGCGAGTTCACTAGGATTTTGGCAGTCCCTGCGATGCGGAATGGCTGAATGCGTGCAATGTTCCTTAGGTTCAGACGACAGGATTTGGCTAAATACTGAATATGGGGAACAAAGGAGAGAGCAGAGTCAAAAGTGACCCCAAGACATCGGACATGGTCAGCTGGAACGATTGTAGCATTTTCAATGGGGACTATGAAGCCAGGTGTAGGGACAGAGTTTGAGGGAGGGAAGATGATCAGCTCCATTTTGGAAAGATTAAGTTTCAGGTAGCTATCAGACATCCAAGTGGAGATGGCCGAGAGACAATCAAGAGGGAGTGAGGTCAGGGGAGGAGAGGTAGATCTGCGTATAATCCAAATATAGGTGGTAGTGGAAGCCAAAAGTGCGGATTAGTTCACCCAGAGAGGTGGTGTTCAGGGAAAACCATAGCGGGCCAAGGACCGATCCTTGCAGAAACCCAACAGAGAGTGAAAGAGGTGAAGATACCGCTCCAGTGAGCGACACTGAATAGGAGTGCTCAGATAAGTATGACTATATCCAAGAGATTGCCATACCACCTATGCCAAATGAAAACAGGTCGTTTGATACTCTAGTGAGGGCTGTTTCAGTAGAGTGTAAGGGTCTAAAGCCAGACTGAAAAGGGTCAAGTAGGTCATTAGCAGTCAGAAAGTCTGTTAGTCGCAAGTGCACAAGTCTCTCCAGCAACTTGGACACAAAGGGGAGAAGAAATATAGGACGGTAGTTAGATGGAAGTGTGGGGTCGAGGGAAGATTTTTTCAAAACAGGTATTTGAGCTTGCTTGAAGGTTGATGGTACTATTCCAGAGGACAGAGAGAGGGTGATGAGATGGGTTAGAGTTGGACAGAGAAGAGGGGATAGTGAGGATACAAGGTGAGTCGTGTTGGGATCTAGCTCACAAGTAGTAGATCTTGAGCAGATCTTCTACCTGTTTCTCAGCTACGTGGGAGAAGATATTCAGAGTGGGTTTGGGGGAAGGGAATGAGGTAGTTGGGGCAAGTTGCGGGTGGTGAAGTTACACCTGATATCGTCAACTTTATATATTTGAAGTGAGAGGCAAGGTCTTGGGCCGTAGTAGCAATTTGTTCTAAAGCAGAATCAACCAAAGTCTTCAAATCTCGCAGTTTCACTTCAATTACTGCCATTTTAACCTCTTGGGCCACTTCCATTGCCTGAGAAGGAGTGGTGAAAGGGATAACCGGACTGGCTGACACGAATGGGGGGCCCACTGCTTTTGCTTTTTGATATGAATTCATTGTATTCATTGTATTCTTTTTAAAAGCACCTATGATGCCAATTTTTTTCAGTACCTGGTCCAGAAAGTTCCAGCTGACCCTGTTGAAGGCCTTTTCTGCATCTAAGGCCAACAGAACTGCACCAGTGTTATTAGAGTTTAGTCTAAATATAAGGTTCAAAATTCTGCGGGAGTTATCTGAAGGACCCCTTCAGATAATATATTATAATATATTATATATATTTTGTATTATTTCATTAAAGAATTTCTATTTTAGATGCCTCTATCACAGTCTATTTTGTACAGCACAATATCAAATATTCAGTTCTCTGGGAGTAATGTTATAATGGAAGGCATGCCAATGTGACTATAATATTAAAACAAGTTATTACACACCTGATGTGCTCACAATCACAGCAGAGAGCAGAAACACCATCCCGAAAAAAGACATCTGGAGTGTATTCATCTTGATGGCAATATGAGCTGTGTCCAGATATTAAGACTTATTTAAAGTCTGGTTCAGGACACACCTTTTTGATTGTTTGAAGCCAGCGAAGGGAAAGAGAACTTGTGTACTAATTCCTGCCCTGCAATAATAGTTCCTTGCTGCTTCCTGATACAAATCAGCAGTGACTCAAATATGCCCTAGAAACATGTTGAAATCCTGGTACATGACACTGTTTGCATAAATGTTTGTTGGTATTTCACAATTACCAACATTTCGCCATGTGTCCAGGCACACATTTGATTTTAAACTGCTGTTTTTCTACCAATATCAATATCTACAAATATCAATAATTATAATATTTGTAAAAAAAATACATATATGGTACTATGGCCATGTCAAAAAACATATTTAAAAAAAGCGTCATGCAGCTAAATATACATGTGCAGCACAGATGTGTAACCACAATGAAAGGGAACGTGATCCCAAGTATTAGGAGATATACATCTCAATAGTCACAGTTATTCACAATCACACACCATCACCTCTGGAATATACCGCATTTGCTCAAATATAAGACGACCCTGATTATAAGACGACCCCCCAAACTGTGGATATTCCTTAAGGAAAAAAACTAAAAGCCTGAATATAAGACCTCCCTGGTGGCTACTGGGGGCAGGAAGGACCTGGCTTTATCATAGAAGTCCCAGCGGTCGTGCCAAGCAACAGCGGATGATGTCTGCACCCATTGCTAATAGTCAGGCACATCAGTGGAAGTAGACAACCCCCAAGTAGACACATACTAGAAAGCTATCTATTAAAACTCTACAAGGTATCCATCATACACAGACCTGGTTAGAGGTGTAACCAGTAACCACCGGGCCCTGGTGCAAAAATTGTCCTGGGGTCCCCTTGACCCCTCCATGCAACTCCAGCCTAGAATTGACAGATACATGCCTCCCAACTGTTCCACTTTTTGTCTGGCCTTGTCTAACATCTAGGGTAGCTTTATGCCTATCCCATGTGTGGCGAAACCGGCCTCGCCACGTGTCCTTGGAGGGGGCTGCTTGCCCGCCTCTTGCCTTTGGACTATGGACCAGACTTTATGTGAATGTGTTATACCCCAGATAGGAATCCCATGGAGCCCATTCGTATGAAACTGACTGTAAAGACTTTGGCTCCATGGCGATTAAACTGTATTTGTGTGGTCCGAGCGCCATTCACTTAATAATGTGCGCTCAGACCTGAGCTATCTGGGGATATGTGAAATGTCTGTGTGTTATGTGTAAAATGTGACTTTATGTATTTTAAAGTGTGTCCTCAATTACCCGTTGCAACATTGTTGCGAACGGGTAATTGAACAGTAAGTAGCCGTCCTTTGTTCTCGGGGGTGGCCGCTGTCACGAAGTGAATTCTGACAGTCTGACTGACTGGGGTTCTTGGAGGGGGGCCTGAGGGCCAAACACCTCGCTATAGATTATGGACCCTGTCTGTAATGTGTTTAAGCCTTCCATTGTTTAGTTATGTCAGCCACCCAGTCTGACTACCTTGCTTCTGGCTCCAGATTAAAGTGGCTAGATACTGCTTTACTGGTGATGTGTTTAAGTTTTCTATTGTTTAATCAAGTGTTATCTGATTGCAGTTTGGTGTATATAAGTCTGTGTTGTTTGTCAAATAAAGCAGTTCAATCTTGCTGTAAAAGTTCCTGTTTTAACCCTCAAAGTGAAGTGTCGTCTCATTATTGGGGGAAGGATTTATTGTATGCTGTTCCAGTTTGACTGCTAGGAGAGTAAACCTATTCGTATGGTTCCTATTCAACTGCCTACAGCATTCATATGCTTGGGAGGATTCATATGCTCCTCCGGTTTGGTGGTTGTGGTGTCTGCTGCAGTGCTTGGAGTCCTCAGGAAGCGCTAGGAGCATCCTTTAATGGAGGTACCCAGTCGGGGTGCCAGGCGATCCGTTACATTGGTGGCAAGCGGTGGGATGGCATCCTAGTGCGAGGTAAAGCAGCTCAGAGACACAGTCGTTTGGATTTACAAATTGAAGGCGACGCTAGTGTTTATACAGCGTCCCTGTCTACATAAAGATTTGGGAAAATGGGGTTCGTGGATCCTTGGGCACCTCGCACACCTGAGGAAGAGGGTGAATTGGACTGGAGAGATATTGCCCGGCAAGAACTATGGTACAATGCCCTGGAGGAAGTCCAGTATCAACGGCAGCAGCGCCTTCCTGGTGTCGCATACCGGTTGGAGGAACAAATGGCCTGGCGGATGCCGCTTCTGGGAGACCAACCCGTAGGGCAGCAGGTCAGACAACTTGAGTACCTCGTGGAAAGGGAACTGAGCCTTGACGCCTCATACCGGGCACTGTGGTGGTGCACTGTCCAGCCAGAGACATGGAGGGCAGAGGGCATCCAGCCGGAGGGGGAGAACTACACTAGCCCTGGCCTGTTGTGGAAGGCCTTAGCAGAAGACGTCGACTTTGGCAGTCCAGCAGAGTCACGGTACTGGGCTATTTTTTATTACCGGGGTGAGATGGTACAGGGCCCGAGATCTAGGGGACTGGGACAAGACCTCCACCGTTTGGCTGCCATGGAACGACAGCTAGAGATGGACTATGTGGAACTACTAAACTCATGTCAGCCACAGGGCATAGACACAGAACAGGAAAACTGGCTGGGAGACCCAGACCTGCCAACCTACAGCTGGGAAAACGCAGCCGAGGTACCCCCTGCTTCACTACCAGCGGCAGAAGTAGGGGACCTCATAGACTGGTCCTGGGAAGACCCACAGGTGGCAGGTGGAGATGGGATGGCGGTCTCTCTACCGGCCCTACAGGGATGCTGGGCGGTCGGCCCAGATCTCCAGCGGCAGTGTGTACCCCAGGGAGATGAAGGTGCCGTCCTTCCTCCCCAACGGCAGTGTGTACCCCAGGGAGCAGAGGGTGCAGTCCTTCCTCCACAGCGGCAGCGTGTACCCCAGGGAGATGAAGGTGCCGTCCTTCCTCCCCAGCGGCAGTGTGTACCCCAGGAAGCAGAGACCATCTGTCTCGCACCCCAGCCGCAGGACAAAATATTGAAAGGGGAGACAGTTGGTCCCCCTCTCCACCAGCAAAGAGAGTGTCAGGGAGAGGAGCAGGTTACCCCCTCTCCCCAGCGGCAGTCTACAGTTCAGAGAGAGGAGCTTGTTACACCCTCTCTCCAGCGGCAGCCTAACCCACCAAGGGGAGATGTTAAGCCCCACAACTATGCAGATGGGACCGTAGTCTCTGCACTTGCAGCCCCAGGGGCAGGGACGGTCGGTCCTGTCCCCCAGCCACAGAGCAGTGTATCCAGAGGGGAGACAGTCGGTCTCCCCCTCCCCCAACCAGGCTCCAACCAGGCTACTTCAGTGGTAGTGCTGGCACCCGGGCAGAGTACCGCTGGTCTCTGCCCACTCAGCAACCCACCAAGGCAGTCTACCAGCCCCCCGCACAGCTGTGGTGAGGCACCTGGACATGGACAAGTTGCTATTTTATCCAGGTGTAGTAACCAGTTATTGTGGGTGGGTTGTATTGCTGTTTGTGCTTCGTGGGTGGGTTGCTGGACTAACCAGGGCACTGACCGGCAGGAGGTCAGATACCCTGTTAGTTTGGATGGTAAAGGGGAGAAATGTGGCGAAACCGGCCTCGCCACGTGTCCTTGGAGGGGGCTGCTTGCCCGCCTCTTGCCTTTGGACTATGGACCAGACTTTATGTGAATGTGTTATACCCCAGATAGGAATCCCATGGAGCCCATTCGTATGAAACTGACTGTAAAGACTTTGGCTCCATGGCGATTAAACTGTATTTGTGTGGTCCGAGCGCCATTCACTTAATAATGTGCGCTCAGACCTGAGCTATCTGGGGATATGTGAAATGTCTGTGTGTTATGTGTAAAATGTAACTTTATGTATTTTAAAGTGTGTCCTCAATTACCCGTTGCAACATTGTTGCGAACGGGTAATTGAACAGTAAGTAGCCGTCCTTTGTTCTCGGGGGTGGCCGCTGTCACGAAGTGAATTCTGACAGTCTGACTGACTGGGGTTCTTGGAGGGGGGCCTGAGGGCCAAACACCTCGCTATAGATTATGGACCCTGTCTGTAATGTGTTTAAGCCTTCCATTGTTTAGTTATGTCAGCCACCCAGTCTGACTACCTTGCTTCTGGCTCCAGATTAAAGTGGCTAGATACTGCTTTACTGGTGATGTGTTTAAGTTTTCTATTGTTTAATCAAGTGTTATCTGATTGCAGTTTGGTGTATATAAGTCTGTGTTGTTTGTCAAATAAAGTAGTTCAATCTTGCTGTAAAAGTTCCTGTTTTAACCCTCAAAGTGAAGTGTCGTCTCATTATTGGGGGAAGGATTTATTGTATGCTGTTCCAGTTTGACTGCTAGGAGAGTAAACCTATTCGTATGGTTCCTATTCAACTGCCTACAGCATTCATATGCTTGGGAGGATTCATATGCTCCTCCGGTTTGGTGGTTGTGGTGTCTGCTGCAGTGCTTGGAGTCCTCAGGAAGCGCTAGGAGTATCCTTTAACGGAGGTACCCAGTCGGGGTGCCAGGCGATCCGTTACACCATGCATGCTTAAACTAATTTAATCTATTAACCTCTACCACTTCTACTGGAAGACTATTCCATGCATCCACTACCCTCTCAGTAAAGTAATACTTTCATTAGTCCCTGGCCTTCTCTTACATCAAAGATAGCCTTATGCTTATCCCATGCATGCTTAAGTTCCTTCATGTATTAACCACTACTATTTCTTAAGGAAAACTATTCCATTTATCCACCACCCTCTCAGTAAATTAATATTACTTTTTCTGACCACAAAAAAAAACATTAAAATATTTCCAGCCTTTTTCAAAAGCTTGAGGTGGACCCCAAATATATGTATATAACTATCTACATGGATACTTATATGAACTTTTTAATATTATATTCAACTATTTTCATATGTAATAAAAAATTTATTAAAAAAAAATGATAATTTCTTATTTTTATTACGTTCCTCTGCACCCACATTGCACCAAAAGGTCTTAACACCGCACTATATAGTCCCCACAGCAATTGGCTTGTACTCATATTGTATCCACATGATTTGGCATACCACAGTGTCCCTTTGTCCCACTGAACTGCCCCTGCAGAACATGCCACGGTGTCACTTTCCCCCATAGTACATGTTATTTTGCCCCACAGAACATGCCACAGTATCACTTTCGCCACAGCCAATTTGCCCATTAATATGCCACAGCCATTTTCCCCATTAATATGCCACTATTAGCCTGCCCATTAATATGCCACAGCCAATTTTCCCATTAATATGCAACTATTAACCTGCCTATAAATATGCCACTATTAACCTGCCCATACTTACCTGGCAGTCTACTTCGTGTTTTATTTTGCCATTAATATGCCAGTATTATTTTACCATTCATTTGCCAGTATTATTTTGCCCATCATTTGCCACTCATATTTTGCCCATTATTTTCTAATCATATTTTGCCCATTTGCCAGTGTTATTTTGCCCATGTGCCACTCATGTTTTGCCCATTTGCCAGTGTTATTTTGCCCATTTGCCAGTATTATTTTGCTGTTTTGCCAGTGTTATTTTGCCCATTTGCCAGTGTTATTTGCCAGTATTATTTTGCTGTTTTGCCAGTATTATTGTGCACATTTGCCAGTGTTATTTACCAGTATTATATTGCCCATTTGCCAGTTATATTGCCCGTCATTTGCACACACACCCTTCTTCCCCAGTACTCACCTGTATGCTGCTCATCGGCTGCCTGCTCCGAAATGTTTCCTGCATGCACGCTGCGTGCAGGAAATACTCACTTTTGTCACTTCCAGCGGCTGTGAAGAAAAGCAGGCTGCTCCTTCCCGATTGTAACTATCTCTGTGTGAGACAGTCACACGGGCAGCAATGGGGGCCCATGGGGAAGCTGCTTTGGGCCCCAAGAAAGAACGGGCCCTGGGCGGCTGCCCTGTTTGCCCACACCTTTTTTTTTTTACTTTTTTTTTGCAGGGGTTGCAGGGCAGCCGGGCCCCCTGGAGTGACGGGCAGCCGGGCCCCCTGGAGTGACGGGCCCGGTCGCGGTTGTGACCCCTGCACTAACTGCTTGCCTGTCAATTATGTGCCTCCCACTTGCTCACATTTTCACTCTTCTTTTGGTCATGTCTTTACACAATTAGCTTTGCTAATGGGAAGAGTGATTACCCCTAACTGAACCATTCCCATACCTCCCGCTGATACAACTAAAGCTAAAACTATTAACCTGCAAATGTGATTGCAATTACAGCTGGTGCTGAAAAACAATGTCTCCTCCTCCTCCTCAACAGATGTTACTGCAGGAAATGATGGAAGATGATTAGAACATTGAGATACAGATTGTATTCATTGCATTCATTTACAGTTAAAATGCATGGTTAGCTACATTTTGCACTACTGTACACAGAGGCGTCACTAGGGTTGGCGTCACCTGGTGCGGTAACTCATGGTGTCACCCCCGCTGGATAAACTTTTTTTTCGGCAACCTAATCTAGCAGATGCGGCTGCCAGAAAAAAAAAAGTTCACAAGCGCGATGCGCCTGATAGATAGGGCTTTTTCACGTGTCAGCACTCCTGTTCATCACACTTGAAAAAGCCCTATCTATCGGGCGAAACGCGTTGTGGAAGGGAGGAGACCTTTTGGGACTTGCTTGGACACTTGGTTTTATCCCACTGTGCACTTTCCTGCTGAATCCTGTGATTTGTAATTTAAGACTTTTTGTACCTTTTTTAATATTAAATCTATTCATACTAAAAGTTTCCTCTTTGCTCTCTCTTGCCATTTCCTGGAGACCTGCTGGATCATTAACCCCTTGTGGGCTCCCTGGATGCTTTATAGACTGAGCAGAACTCTGCTCAGGGAGATGTGAGTGTATTCACATTTATTTTGAATATTGGCACTTTTTATGTTAAGATTACTACACTATATTATTATTGCATCTGTTTTTTTTTATCCCTTCTGGCTAACACTAAGCTGATAACGCTATATTTAAGGGTAACTCCGATTTTTTTTTATTTTGTGTGTATTTGAGTGTTGGGTTACAGCGCACTTTTTCACGTGTTTGTTTCACTTACATAAGATGTTACTAGATTACCTGTGCAATTAAAACCAACACACTGTTTTTTTCTCTATTTGAATTAATTGCATATAAAAGTAAAAATAAAATTAGGTGTCTGTCTCCAGCAGCCATTTTGAAAAATGTACCCATTATGCAACAATCTTCCAACAAGTCTCACTTTACGACTCAACTGTGGAAAAAAAGCCTGCATGATGATGTCATAAGATACACCCCTGCTCTCTAACTGGCTCCTGTGTATCATAGTGGTGGCAAGGTGGCTGTGTGCAACCTGTGTATTACCTGCCTTCCAACACAGAGAGGAGATGGACCTCATGAAACAGTATCATAACTCCGCCCCCTTGTGATGCAATAGTTACATTACCCTCCCATTTACTGCAAATCTATGATCAGAATTCTGAGCGATAGACTGCATTATGTGTCCCCTGCCCCACAGTAACTACAGCAGGTGTGTGAGCTATGTGTGTAGTGATAATTTACATGTGGTCAGTGGTGTCGAGTATTTTAAATGCATACATTTTCTTCACCACCGCCACAGACTTCATTGACATAACTCATGACCTCCTTCCAGATGTCATTCCTCCTTAACATTGCATTTTTCTTCTTGGTTGCTCCACCGAAAAACTCAGGGCATAGCGTTTTGCCCTACCTTCCTCAGTCTCCTGCTCCAGTGTCCTGGTCCCCCTTTGATCTTCTTCTTTGCTTGCCATTTTGCATTTGCTGGTCTTCAACATCATTTTCTATACCACATTTAAATAGGGACTAAATTCTTCCTTTAGATGAATATAAAGAATGTCATTGACTTGCATCATATTTGTTTCCTCCAAATCTCGTATACCCATGTCCACATATTATTGGCAACAGGGTGCATATTGTAACTTGTGACTTGTTGTGCAAACAGAACTATGAACACTCAGTTAAGCATATTAACAACATGGGCATAATTTGATTGCGCAAGCTGACATACATTCAGCTTCTGTGTTTTTGCCAAATTTTCTTTCCCTCTTAAAATAGGTCAACCAGAAACGAATGAAAAGAGGCATTAAATTTGGTGGCTCATTGAGATAGCTTCTGTATATTCATACCTATAGTCTAAAACATGGATGTGAAATCTAGGAAAACAGAATCAGGACGGATGTATTTCCATTATCAAATATTCAGCTGTCAAAAGGAAAATAATAACTAAAACACCTGTAGTGATGATGCTGAAGTTAGCTTCTTATTCAGCCAGATTCTTATTAGAAGGCTGAAGTTACTACTTATTTAGTGATAGAAGTTAGCTACTTATTCATCTAGCTTCTTATTCAAACATGATTTTTATTCATTGAAAATGTATGTAACATAGTAACATAGTAACATAGTAATTTAGGTTGAAAAAAGACACAAGTCCATCAAGTTCAACCCTTCTACCTATCATTACAGCTTTTGATCCAAAAGAAGGCAAAAAACCCCTAAGGAAGCTATTTCGAATTTTGCCTCCTGGGGGAAAAAATTCCTTCTTGACTCCAAGAGGCAATCAGATTTCTCCTTGGATCAATAAGCTCTTTTATTAATGCTTATTCTATTATTAATAGCCCTGTATGTTCTGCTTTCCTAAAAAAACATCCAAACCATTTTTAAATGCATCTATTGTGGTTGCTAGCACTACCTCTCTTGGCAGTGAGTTCCATAACTTTATTGTCCTAACCGTAAAGAATCCCTTCCTTTGCTGTCTATGAAATCTTTGCTCTTCCAGTCTGAGGGGGTGACCTCTTGTTCTTTGTACCTTTCTGTTAATGAACAGGTCACTGGAGAACTCTGCAATATAAATATAACCTGATTAACATAATATTACTAATCAAGTCATATTTCTTATATAATAATTAAAAGAATAAAAAGAATAATAATTGATATTAGCTACATACACCAATCAACCATATCATTATGACCAGTGACAGATGGCAAACCAGCGAAGGCTTGTACAATGTTTTGCTGGGAAAACTTGGCATTTATTTGGGTGTTACTTTGAGACGTACCACCTCCATAAGCATTGTTGCAGACCATGTACACTCTTTCATGGAAACTGTATTGCCTGATGGCACTTGCCTTTTTAAGCAAAATAATGTGCCCTGCCACAAAGCAAAAATGTTTCAGGAATGGTTTGAGGAACACAACAATGAGTTCAAGGTGTTGACTTAGCCTCACTACCACTTACATAAGATGTAACTAGATTACCTGTGCATTTAAAACAAACATATATATAAGATATATGCCACTGGTTGTTTTTCTGTGTTTGAATTAAATGCATATAAAATTAAAAATAAAATTAGTTGTCTGTCTCCAGCATCCATTTTGCAAAATTTACCCATGATTCAACGGTCTCCAAAATCTTCCAGCAAGTCTCACTTTACAACTGTGGCCAAAGCCAGCATGATGATGTCATAAGATACACCCCTGCTCTCTTACTGGATCCTATGTATCATAGTGGGCAGGAGTAGGTGGCTGTGTACAACCTTTTTTACCTGCCTTCCAACACAAAGAGAGGAGAATGACCTATTCAAACAGGATCATAACTCTGCCCCCTTGTGATGTAATAGTTACATTACCCTCCCATTCAATGCAAGTCTATGAGAATTCTGACTTATAGACTGTATTATGTGTCCCAAGCCCTAAAGTGAGATACTAGTACTGTAAAGTCACTGGGGCTAGGAAACAAAAATACTATATTTAACAAAATGGTGGCGCCTAGTCACACTTGCTTAGTAAAATATTTCATAAAATAAATGAACAAAACACAAAAGACATATCTGCAAATCATGTATGTAGTAGAAGGTAATGTTCCTAGATTCTTACTAAACCTATACATATATCCCATACCCCGTACCCCAATAAAGACATAAGACATTGCTGGAGTTAAATAGGCCACAGCTTTCTTTATTAAACATTATAAATAACTGTATGACCAAAACTAATCTCCATTTTATTATTAAAACTTTATAACTTTAATATATATATAAATATAAATATATATATAAATAACAATCATCCAACATCATCCATAAATCTTTAACCCTTTAAATTAAAGGCCCCCTGGGGTTAAAACCCCTCCCCCCTCGACCATACAACTTGACATTTGCTTTCAAACCTGATGCTAACCACCAGCCGGCTAATAGCTCGGTGGGCACGGCCGTTTTCTGTTCCTTACTACCACTAGAGGTTAGAGGAGGGGCCACCCGATCCTTCCATATGCTTCAAAAACTCCACTTTAAAATTGGATTGGCAAGGACAACCCCGCCTGCTGCGACAAAAAGAAAACAAGGTTAACAAATCACAAATATAAATAAATAAAGGGGAAGGGTGGGCGGGAAAATTACTCCACTGTGTCCGGATTTTTAAGATGGCTGCCGGATGAAACTGGGGGAAGCTACCTATATAAACTCTGACCCCCCCCCCCCAGTCACTCCCCCAGACATGCCACTCAAACATACACACCCCTTCACACATACATGGCTCCCTCCCACCTAGGCTATGCCTGTTTCCCGGGGATCT
The DNA here is from genome assembly GCA_036172795.1 of Pelodytes ibericus. NCBI lineage: Eukaryota > Metazoa > Chordata > Amphibia > Anura > Pelodytidae > Pelodytes > Pelodytes ibericus. The sequence continues at coordinate 164,732,173 of CM069862.1, forward strand.
TGTATGTAGTAGAAGGTAATGTTCCTAGATTCTTACTAAACCTATCCATATATCCCATACCCCGTACCCCAATAAAGACATAAGACATTGCTGGAGTTAAATAGGCCACAGCTTTCTTTATTAAACATTATAAATAACTGTATGACCAAAACTAATCTCCATTTTATTATTAAAACTTTATAACTTTAATATATATATAAATATAAATATATATATAAATAACATGAACCAAAATTATAGTGCAAATACAGTTATACCCCCGTCCTTGCCAATCATCCAACATTATCCATAAATCTTTAACCCTTTAAATTAAAGGCCCCCTGGGGTTAAAACCCCTCCCCCCTCGACCATACAACTTGACATTTGCTTTCAAACCTGATGCTAACCACCAGCCGGCTAATAGCTCGGTGGGCATGGCCGTTTTCTGTTCCTTCCTAGGTTAGAGGAGGGGCCACCTGATCCTTCCATATGCTTCAAAAACTCCACTTTAAAACTGGATTGGCAAGGACAACCCCGCCACAAATCACCGCTGGTTAACCTCTTAAATCTGCGGTGATCCCACCCGACGCCATGGCCTGCTCCAGCCCCTCCTGCAAGGCCAAATTGAACAAATCAAGCCCTACCTCAGTGAGATGAACCCCATCACTTCTAAAGAAAATGGCAGCCTCTCAAATACCCTGTGACGGATAGTAATGCCCCCAATTCGTAAGACAAATTTAGATACCCGCTTGTTTAACTTGATCCTTGATCGTTCCAGAGCCCTTTGATTCTGAGCGCACTGCCAGAAATTCCTCTGAACCACCTCTGACCAAACTAAGCAAACTTCGGGAAAAAGGACCCGCAACCTAGCCAAATCTTGTTTAATGGAATCCCCCAAACCCAGCACGGGGACTGTGCCCAAATCGTTACCCCCTAAGTGGACCAACAATATGTCAGGGGGGCCCAATAGACGAGACAACTGTACTACCTCCGGGAGAAGCTGGACCCATCTCATGCCTCTCTTTCCAATCCACCTCACCTCGGCCTGTAGGGGAGAAAACCCCAAACGCTCACCACCAGAGCGAACTGCTGCTCGCTGCCTCGCCCAGTAAATATATGAATGGACGATCAGCCAAACTTTATAAGGTAATTGATCTAAAGGGACACAAGAGGGAAAGATGACATTAGCCCCGCCGGGCGCACATAAGACTGAAAGCGTCTAGATTCCCAGCGACCGATCCGTCACACCGCCCTGTCTGAGAAACCCACTCTAGAAGCTTCCGTGGCCGCCCCTATTCGAAATGAATGACCCCCAAAATCCCCACTCGGTATACCCATAACTTCCAACACTTTCTTAAAAACCTGAATAAACTGAAAACGGGAAAGCGGGGAACCATCCAGGTGAACGAGCAGTGAACCTTGTACAGAGGGACGAACCCTCAGGTAAGTATCCAAACAGGCCACGGGGCAGACCACGGAACCAACCACCTCCCCCAAAACCACCCAGGAACCTTTTCCCAGCATGTCGGTTTTGGACCGCTGAATCTTAAAGCGTAGCAATCCCGGCTCACGCAACACGTCACGCAGCTGAATCCCCCCTTGGCTACGCTTCGAAGGGCTAACCAGCTCACCGATTCGCAGAGCCCCAAAAAATGCCAACGCAAAAGCAAGCCGAAACAATGAAACTTCTTCAGCAGACCTACAAATGGAGGGCAAAGTGTGAAAAATCCCCAAAAGCAGCGCACCCGATACTGGCTTCCTGGAATCCCTACACACCTTTGCCTGGCGGACCACAAACTCCTTTGTAACATCCGGAACCCTCAGTAGTTTAAAACCGAAGGCCAAGCCGGACAGCTTGCCCGAGACCGCCGATGGAGAAAGACCAGAGGCCTCCCAATGCCATAGCAGCCACAGCAAATTCTGAAGCCGGTCATCACTATCCCTGAAACCCCCAACAGACCGCTCCAATTCTTCCCATTCCATCCAGACCTTACCATACCGGTCCCAGGTTGCCCGACACACGGACCCACGAACCCATTCTGCTACTCGGCCAGCCCAAGGTCCCAAAGTTCCTGAGGGCATGAAGACCCCTCCTCGTCCGCCTCCGGGGCGGCCGCCCTGAACTCTGGCCACTGGGAACGAGAAAGAGCATCCGCTGTAATATTCAACACCCCCGGGATATGCACCGCCCGACAAGTAATGTTAAGGCAAAGACACCGCAATACCAGACGCCGCAAAAGCCGAATCTCCGGAGGGGACGAGGCCGTAAGGTTGTTGAGTGCCTGAACCACGCCTAAGTTATCACAGTGGAAGACCACCCTGCGATCCCGCAAGGAGTCCCCCCACAGCTCAAACGATACCACAATCGGGAACAACTCTAAAAACGCCAAATTTTTAGTCAAACCAGAAACTCGCCATTCCGACGGCCATACCCCAGAACACCACCGAGACCCCAAGATTGCCCCAAAACCTATTGAACCGGACGCGTCGGTATACAGATGCAGATCCAAATTAGACACCTCAGGGGCTTGCCACAAAGACCTCCCGTTGAAATGTTCAAGGAAACAGTCCCACACCCCCAGATCATCCCTCAGAGGCCGAGTAAGCCGAAATGAAGTGATTCTCGCGGACAATCCCTGCCGTTGCCGCGGCGAGCCGCCTATTAAAAACCCGGCCCATGGGCATTATGCGGCACGCAAAACTCAGCTTCCCAAGCAGAGACTGCAAAGGGCGGAGTTGTATCTTCCGTGCCCCGCGTGCCCTGGCCACTGCCAAACGAAGCCCTTCTAGTTTTTCAACCGGAAGACGGCATTCCCCGGCCACTGAGTCTATCTCAATACCCAGGAAACTGAGACACGTGACTGGTCCTACTGTCTAATCCGGAGCCAGCGGTACCCCAAAAGACTGAGCCACGAATTGCACCGACCGCAACAAATGGGCACATACCTCTGACCGAGACGGGCCCACACAGAGAAAATCATCAAGATAATGCAGCACCGAGTGACAACCCGACTCGACACGCACTACCCATTCTAGAAAAGTGCTAAAACATTCGAAGTAGAAACAGGAAATCGAGCACCCCATTAGGAGGCTCAAATCCACATAGTACTCCCCTTCGAAAAAACACCCCAAAAGATGATGGCACTCTGGGTGAACCGGCAACAACCGGAACGCGGCCTCCACATTTGTCTTAGCCATCAGGGCCCCCGGGCCCACGTCCCTCACCATCCGAACTGCCGCATCGAATGACACATACGACACGCGGCATAACTCCGCGTCAATGTCGTCATTTACCGAACCCCCATGTGGGTACGATAAATGATGAATGAGACGGAATTTTCCCGGCTCCTTTTTGGGCACCACCCCCAATGGTGAGACCCGAAGGTTCGGAATGGGCGGATCCTGGAAAGGGCCCGCCATCCTCCCCAAGGCAATCTCCTTGTCTAGTTTTTCCCTTACCACCCTGGGATGAGTGGCCACAGACCTAAGGTTCCGGAAAGACAATACCGCGGGCCGTTCCTGGAAAGGTATCCAAAAACCTTCCTCAAAGCCTGACAACAGTATGTCAGCTGCCTTCCGGTCCCTATATCTGCTTAGCCACGGGCGCATTGCGGCGACGACCACCGGCGTCTTCCCCTTTAGCGCCCATGTCAGACTTGTCCCCTGGCCTCCCTTTCTTGAAGCAACGGGAGGCGGGATGGTTACCCCCACAACCCGAGCATTCGTGTTTGAAACGGCAGTTTGCCCCCCATTTACACTGGGCGTCATTGAACTGCCAGCATGTGCCAGAACGCCTAGGGGTGGCCGACGGAGCGGGGGATCCCATTCCGCCGGCCCCCCCGAGAAAGGAGGACTTTCCTCCTTGGGTTGAAGCCGAGCGTGTCATAATGGACAACCAAAGACCAATGTCCATCTGATCCCATGTTAAAGTGGGACGCACGGCCATACGCTGACGGAATTGCTCGTCATAGCGCCACCAGTTCAACCCCCCATACACCCTACAAGCCGTCCATATTTGGTCCTAGTAGCAGAACAAAGAGGAGCACCGATTTGGGTACTTCTCCCCGATCACGCTAGCCAGGATCGAAAAAGCCCGTATCCAGTTACCGAAAGTTTTTGGTATCTTTCGGTAACGATACTTCTCCTTCTCCTTTTCGGACTCTTTCAAGTCCTTTTCCGGTGGAGGCACATCCTTCAAAGGTATAAGGGAGAATATCTCTAGATATTCCCCTTTCCATATCTTCTCCCTAACGTCCTGTTTGAGATGCAGGCCCACGGGGCCCGACCAACACATATACGACGCCCCGTGCGCTACCGGAGCAACTAGCGCCGCCGTATGCAAGGGGTCCTCTGATGACCGGAACCCCAATGTCAGCTATCGGACCCCCGGCCAATGCCATGGCAGAAGTGGGCGGGACCGGTAACTGAGGACTCGCTGGCGCCACTACAGGGGAGGCAGGGTTGGCCACTGGCAAATCCACCTTGGCCATGTTGACATAGATTTCTATAAATTTGGCACTCCTCTTAATCATACAAGAACATTTAGCCTGAGCCAAACAAGTACCCTGTTAAACATGTTTTGTAACATATCTCAAATTTCATCAGGAACTACCAACCCCTCACACAATTAAAGCATCACACCACAATATATATCCCTCTGTCCCTCTCACTGTCCAATCCCTGTCCAGGGTCCATAAAAAGTCCTCAAGTGAAACCACTATATTTCCTAATCACCATCTGTATTATTATTATTATGCGTTCCACTGTTCCACTTATTATTATTATTATGCGTTCCACTGTTAGACTTCCGCATTCTGCTTACTAAATCCCGAAAGTGCTGTTACTTCCGCATTGTGATTTCTCGCGAGATTGTCAATTAACTTTTTAAATGCAAACGTCATGTTCTACTGCAGAGAATACCTGCAGAAATAAGAAAAAATGGCACCAGCTTTCTTTTCACAAATTGGGAAAGTTATACACTCAATTTCACTGCAAAAACATATTATTTATATTAAAAGAAAAACAGACATTCAGGATAACTTGCAGTAATTATTGAAAACGTACTTACTAATAAGGAGAAAAGCTCAATATATTTTAAATAACTGGAATTGATCATATTATTATTGACTTTTACCAGTTAAAAATAATTAAATATTAACAAGTCAAAGCACATTCCCTGAATATCTGCTACTACAAATACAACTGCAAAGCACATTCCCTGTAATGTGAAGAACCCAAAGCATACATTTCAAAAATTAACTTAATACTTAACCTACTACCCATAAGTCATATTACTAGTACCATAGTTGCCAACATTTGAAAAAAATTTCCAGGCACACTTTGCAGCTCAGCTTCCAATTGACCACACTTACTGGCAAAAGATCCACCCACTCCATATAATTAGCATAATTTAACTCCACCTACTTGTCACAGTGTAGATTATATCACAAAGTTCCAACCAAAATTACCATGCATCCTTGGTATACAACAGATAAATTTGCAGCACAACATCTAGTTAGGTGCATTTTATAACTTTTACATTAAACATAGTAAGACCAGGTGCAGATGTGCTTCAGTCAGAAGTCAGAACTGTGTCTACACCATAAAACATACATTAGTATGAACCTACCACTTCTGCTTGAAGGCCATTCCATGTATCCACTACCCTATGAGTAAAGTAATATTTTCATTAGTCGATGGTTTTACCTTACCATATTTGCTTGAATATAAGACTAGGATTTTTTTCACAGCAAATGCTCTGAAAAAGTCCCCTCGTCTTATATTCGAGGTTCGTCTTATAATCAGACCTCAAATCGAGGTCTTAGTATAAGACTCGGATCCAGGTCCCCCGCAGAGCTGCAGGGAACCTGGATCCCCCTCGCAAGCAGCTGATGGATGTCTGTACAATGCACGCAGACATCCACCGCTGCTGCCCGGCATGTCCGTCGGGACTTCTATGATGGAAGCCGGGAGGTCATGCTTCGTCATAGAAATCCCGGTAGAAGTGCCGAGCAGAAAATGCATTTTTTTTAAGATCATAATTTTTATTAAATATGAAAAAGCAATTTACATGTCCATATATACAAGTTAAACTTTTTCCTATAGGGTAGTCTTATATTCAGGCTTTTAGTTTTTTTGCTAAAGGAATATCCAAAGTTTGGGGGGTCGTCTTGTATTCAAGCAAATACGGTAAATAAAAAGCTGGTCACATGGACAAAATGACAGGGAGATGGCCATCTATTTTATAACTACAAAGAACTGAATAAAAAAGGTGGCTTTTTATTTTTAAGGTTTATTCCCCCCCCCCCCCCCCCCTTTCTTTGCTATTAGGTTCTTTTTTTAAGTCATTTTTTATTCTTTTTTTTTTTTGTAGTTATAGAATAGATGCCCATCTCCCTGTGTGGCCATGTGGAGAATATATAACATGTAATAAATGTAATAAAAACATAAAATAAACTATATATCTGTGCAAAATATAAATGTATACATTTGGATGCCTGTACATAAGACTAAAACACTGGATTTTCTTAATATAAAAACTTTTTAATTTTAAGAACTTTATGATAACAATAAGGAATAACGTACGGGAAAGTCTGAGGATAACATAACACTGGTTTTATATATTTATTTTTAATATTTGTAATATATGTAATTATTGAATGCTCTTTGATCATTGTTTTTTTCTGTAAAATGTGTTTTGTCTCTATTGTGACATTTACCTGATGTGTCCATATGCTTCTGCATCACATATCTTTATATCAAGCTGAAAATTATATCACTTTTTTATCATGGCTGCATATATTGTCTTCTTGTCTATATATATATATATATATATATATATATATATATATATATATATATATTGTATTCAATGTTATTGTGTCCCTTTTCTAATTTTAAAAGATAAGCTTGCTGATACGGATGTACATCTTTGTTAGATATAACTGATACTCTTCCTCTCTTGTAAACAAATGATTGCAGAGAGACACGGACTTATGTGTGCTTCAACAACACAATATGTAGCTTGTCAGGATGGCAGATTCGCAGTCTTTTCCCTGCTATGCTGGCTATGTGGGGAATAGACGTGTCGCCATGGCAACGATGCTGTCTTTCCGGAAGTTTGCATGATTGTCACTTCCGGTTTAGCGATACTCCCCAGTTAATCCCTAACAGCTAGCTGATGGCTTGATTATTTGTTTTTTCACGGGTATTACACACTTTATAAGGAGATATTCTTCCCCACTGGGTTTATCGCCCACCAGCTGAAGAAGATTACGAAATGCGTCCTGTGGGGTGTAGTGTTTGGCTAGTGCAGGGGTGTCCAAGTTTTTTCTGGAGAGGGCCACTTCAATAGAAATGTATGTGTGTGTGGGCTGCATTCAATTTATTTTCATTGGGAAATTTTATAAATATATATGTGTGTGTGTGTGTGTGTATATGTGTATGTGTGTATATATATATATATATGTGTGTGTGTGTGTGTGTATATATATATATGTATGTATGTATATGTTTGTGTGTGTGTGTGTGTGTGTATATATATATATATATTTATGTGTGTGTGTATATATATATATATTTATGTGTGTGTGTGTGTATATGTATTTATATCTGTATGTGTGTGTGTGTGTGTGTATGTGTGTGTGTGTGTATGTGTGTGCAGGGCTGGCCTTAAGTTTTCCGGCGCCCTGTGCGGGCCTCCCCTGTGGTGCTGCCCCTCCGTCTCTTTCACCCCCTTATATATATGTCTCTCTCCCTTTCCCATGTTTGTCCCTTTCTTCTTCCTTGCCATGTCTGTCTTGCTCCAACTCCCCCATACCTGTTCTCTCTCTCTCTCTCTCCTTCTGTTCTGTCTCTCTCCTCCCCTTCCTCTGTTCTATCTCTCTCCCCCCTCCTCTTCCTCTGTTCTGTCTCCCCCCCTCCCCTGTTCTGTCTCTCTGCCCCCCTTCCCCTGTTCTGTCTCTCTCTCTCTCTCCCTTCTCCCCCTGTTCTTTATCTGCCTCCTCCGCCTGTTCTGTCTCTCTCTCCCCCCTCCCCCTATTCTGTCTCTCCCCCCCACCTGTTCTGTCTCCCCCCCCCCCACCTGTTCTGTCTCTCTCACCCCATCCCCCTCCCCTTGCTTGTAAAAGTGGATCCTGGGGCGGAGCTACACCTCTCAGCAGGTTAGCTCCTGCCCCTCCCCGGATCCAGCAGAGCTTGCCGAGCAGAGGGCTGGTTAGGGGGGATATTTTGATCTACCCAATCCAGTGCCTCTACTGGCTTTTTTTTTTTACTTTTTTTTGGGGGCAGGCACCCCCTGGGGTGTTGCGGCCGGCCCTGTGTGTGTATACTTCACATAAATGTGCAGTGTGAGTATCACAGACTTACACAGTCGCACTTACACAAACAGTCACACTTACACACACACAAATTTCTGTGATACTTAGACACCTACCTATATTTACATACAATTACATACACAGAGACACACTCACTTATCCATGCAGTCACACTTGTACACACACACAGAGTCACACTTATGCACAGATACACACACAGCATCACACTTATACAGATACACACATAGCTTCACACTTATACACACCCACAGATTTCTGTGATAGACAAATACATACACAGTTACACTTACACACACACAATCATAAGCACACACACACACACACAAACAGAGACCACACTTAGACACACAAAATCACAGACACACACAGACAGGCACACTTACACACACAATCAGACACCACACTTACACACAAAATCACAGACAGGCACACTTACACACACAATCAGAGACCACATTTACACACAATCACAGACACACACAGACAGGCACACTTACACACACAATAAGATATCAGACTTACACACACAATCACAGACACAAATAGACAGGCACACTCATACACACAATCAGAGACCACACTTACACCCAAAATCACAGGCACACATAGACAGGCACACTTACACACACAATCAGAGACCACACTTACACACAAAATCACAGGCACACTTACACAAAAAATCAGAGACCACACTTACACACAAAATCACAGACACATGCAGACAGGCACACTAACACACATAATAAGAGACCACACTTACACAAAAAATCGCAGACACAAATAGACAGCCACACTTAGACACACAATCAGAGACCACACTTACACACAAAATCACAGACTCACATAGACAGGCACACTTACACACGCAGGCAAGTTCACTTACACACACACATCATTTATTTTATAAACAGGGTAAAACTTTAAACTGGGCACCCAGTGTTCCTCCACGCACCATTCCTCATTTGGTGCGCTTATGACTTCCCTCCCTCTGACCCTTGCGCATGACTCCACGCGCAGGGTAGAGGAGGGATTATGATAACTGCAAAGGAAGTTGATTTCTCGGTGTGCTAACACCAGCACCAAGTTCACACATGCAGTTGGAGGTGCGGATACCACTGCAGATCGCAGGTAGGGTTGCCACCTTTTCTTCAAAAAAATACCGGCTTTGGTAAGGTCTCCATAGACTTAACATTGGCCTGATGCCTATTTTTTACCGGCCTGCCGGTAAAATAATGGCCAGGTGGCAACCCTAATCGCAGACGGGCCACACTGCCATATCCAGTGAGCCGCATTTGGCCTGTGGGCCGCATGTTGGACGCCCCTGGGCTAGTGCATTTTTGGTTTTTATACCAGATTGTTCAAAAACCTGGCCAGGTGAACAAACCCAGTGGGTAAGGAATACTTGCTTATGTGTATATATTATATATTTTATTTTCTGTGTATGTATATTGATTTGTGTTCTTAGACCATGTCTGTTTTGTCCATGTGACTTGTTTTTTATTGACTTACAGTGGCACTGGACTTTTTTTTTGTCTGTTTTATATGTATATTCATCTTATTACTTTTTTTTGTGAAACATTCCAGAGTTTACTTTTCTAATTCCTTAGCGCTGTCTCTGTTTTAATCCAGTAGATTTTAGCCATCTAAATCTCCAGCAGTGAGGGTGGGAACAGGACTGAGAAGGCTGTTACACAGTTTTAAGTTAACTTGCTAGGGAGATGGGACGGGAAACACTCAGATCATATGGAGGAGTACCTCTTCCTCTGCAGTTTGCAGGGCATTGTCTCAGGGGGCAGACAGGCACAGGGGGCATGTGTCTCAGCCAATCCTGCTGCATATAGTGTCAGGGGACTGGGCTTTGGCAGAGATCCATGTGAACTAGAGCCAGAAGTCCAAATAGATAAATGCAATAGGCCCTCCCTAACATTTTAGTCAGTTAACGAAAATTGCAATGGATTTTAGTCATAGGTTTAGGTCCAATTACTTTTTTGGGTTTTTTTTTATTATTGTTTAGTTTTAGTCACTGAAAACATGCAGTTGACTACAACTAAGGGCAAAAATGTTTAGTTGACTAAATTAACACTCTGTGATGTGATTTATTTCTCTACATATTTTTTTATTGAATTGTGTGCTCAGTTGTAGCTATTAGCTTTTTTACTTTTACAACAAGAACAGTGTGTTCACAGAACAGAATGAGTCACAGAGCGACATCCAACAATATCCATTACACAATAATGACTTCTGGCTATTTACTATGACAAAAGTAATAATAAAGTGTTGCGCAAAAAAGGAGAAATATATTAAAACAATAATTATCCTAAAATAAAGTGTTCTCCAAGCAGAGTATATGTGAAAAAAACAAAGAGATAAAAAATAAAATGTGTAGTATAGTTAGCAGAAGAATGGATAAAGACAATATCCCCCAATGGAAACAAACTTACATAATATAGAGCCCATAAAACCGTCTCTGAGCATAAGAGGCAAGATGACTCCAAGTCCTATCATCCACAATGACGATATAGATAGGGCCTGATGGGAATCTTTCAGCTTAAGTCGTCACACAAAAGGTATGATAGGAGTCTTCTAACTCAATTCATCACTCAGGAGGTATATTTCGGGAAATATAAATACAACCAAATATAGTGAAGTATGTAACAGAAATTTTAATGGACCCCTGTTATTTTGAGGCTTACATAAAAAAAGTTAAAAACAAATCTCGCAACGTGAGATTTGTCTGAGCAAACAAATTGATATTACCTCAAAGAGTACTTGACCCACAGGCTCAATTTCTAATACAGAACCTGACCCGGCAGAAGAAAGAGCGTTATAAAGGGCTATAAGGCATGACCACAGGCGATATAAATTTGTGTTGCTGGGAATAGAAAAATCTCCTTGGAAAAGAACAATAGCTTGTGTAAAATAGGGTAATCTAAGATTCAGCCCAGAAAGTGGGAAAAGGAAAATCCCTGCATTTATTTGGTCTGGCATCAATCTGCTATATCCTCAAAAAGGCATTTACAGAGACTGAAGCAGCTAAGGTAAACCTGGGGGGGCGAATCAAAGCCCTATAATCCACATAGCCCTTAGAGAAGACAAAAAGTATCGCCCCTGAACTAGGCATCGAGCTGAACAAGCTGCCCTAGGTGATGGGCAAAGCGAAAACACCTAAAACAATATAGATAAAAAGTAACAAAGCGGTATAAACCTACCTAGCCGGTGAACAACCACTCCCCAAAATAGACCATAAGAAAACAGAGAGAAACATGGCTCCAAAGAAAATGTTAAAGAGCAAAGGGCTATCCAAGAGGGAAAGGGAGAGGATGAAGAGGAAAGAAAAAACAGAGAAAAGGCTGTCTACCTTTTTTTCACCTCAGGCTCATAAAGCACAGACAGAGACAACAGTAACTTCGGACCTATTGGCTAAATAAGTACATGTTGGGGAGATATGATATATATATATGACAATATTGAAACGTTAAATACGGGCCGCTCACGGCACGCCAGAAGACGCAACGCGGAATGGGCAGCAGGGCGTCAATTTATATTGAATTTCTCTCTCGATAAGAGTTCTACCAATTCATTGGGCCATTGGGTTTCTCTGGGCCCAAAAGGGGGAGGGTATTTGTAGTCTTTTCTTGGAAACTGTTGCTTTTATGTAAGGCCAGGTTTTTGGCCAGTGTATGCTGTGTGTTTTGTGTATTGTATGGGGCGTGAGAACAGGGGAGATCCTGGGTGGGGGAGGTGGATAAAAATGGGCAGTAAAAAATAAAGAACAATTAAGATTGCATCTATCAACACTCAGGGTATTAATTCCCCTCAGAAGAGAAGTAGCTTTCTAAGCTTTTTGAGGAAAGAGCATATTCAGATTTGTGTAATACAAGAGACTCATTGGAGAGGGCAAGATGAAATAAGAATAAAAAATCGTGCGTTCCCATTGATGGTTTGTTCTTTCCTTGGGGATAAAAAACAAAAAGGAGTGGCTATCTTGTTTTCCTCAGCTTAGGCAGTTACGATAATACATCAGGAATGTGATAAAGAGGCAAGGTACATATTTATAATCTGTGAAATAAATAATGTGATCTATACAATTGTTAATGTCTATATAAAAGATTCAGAGAGCTGTTGATTAAACATGCACTGCTAGATTTATGGTGAGTGTTCCACCCTGGGGAAAGAGATTTATCGTGTATCTCTTGCTCCTATTTAACATACTCAGGAATAGATTTTTATATTGGCAGGAGTAGGTCTAACCAAATTGGTAAAAAAGATCAATATCGTTACGATCCCTTGGTCTGATCATAACAAGATTTTAATGGATCTAAAGGATACCTTTGAAAAGCCTAGGTCAGAATGGCGGCTTGACGATCAACAGTTACATAGCAAAGAAAAAAAAATTCTGATCTGTTCTTTACAGAGAACAGGGGTAAGGGGGTTGGCCCGTCTCTCACTTGGTGTACCTAGAAGTGTGTAATAAGGGCCTACCTAATTAAATCGAGGCAAGAGAAAAGAGAGCGAGAGGGGCTTCCCTGACCAAACCAGGGCCGTCTTTAACGCGGGGCAAACGGGGCAGCTGCCCTGGGCCCATTTACTCCTGGGGGGCCCCAAGGCAGCTGTCCCGCTTTTTTCCGGCAAGCCGCATCCGATGCATGCGACGGCCGAAAAAAAAAAAAAAACTGACGCCAGATGTGACGTCGCGTCACATCCGGTGACTGTTTCCCTCCTCCGTGCAAGAGGGAAGACTGCACGGAGGAGACATCCGGCGTGGGACACGGAGCAGGGTTATGTAAGTACTTGGGAACGGGGGGGGGCTGACTGGCACTATATTACTGGGCTCTGACTGGCACAATAATACTGGGCATCTGAATGGCAGAATATTACTGGGCTCTGACTGGCACAATAATACTGGGCATCTGAATGGCAGAATATTACTGGGCTCTGACTGGCACAATATTACAGGCATCTGACTGGCACAATATTACAGGAATCTGACTGGCACAATATTACTGGGCTCTGAATGGCACAATATTACTGGGCTCTGGCTGGCACAATATTACTGGGCTCTGACTGGCACAATAATACTGCGCTCTGAATGGCACAATAATACTGCGCTCTGAATGGCACAATATTACTGGCATCTGAATGGCACAGCAATTATGGCATATGTGTGTGTGTGTGGGGGGGGGGGGTAACATTGCGATGGATGGCGGGATTGAATGCAGGGGAGGGGGCAGGGTCCAGGGGGCCCAAGCAAATGCTTGCCCAGGGTCCAATTACTATTAAAGACGGCCCTGGACCAAACTGTACCTAATTTTGGATCAATTGGAGCAAATGAATAAGAGGAAACCCCCGGGTGAAAGTATGCAAACAATTGTAGAAACGCAGAAACGTATTAATGAAAGACTGATAATTAGAGCAAATAAAAACAAATAGACTTAAAAAAGAGAAATCCAAAAAGATAATCTCCAGCCTTAAACATGGGGATAAATTGGCTCCCAGAGAAGATAGGAGATCCCTTTAAAACATTTTATAATTCATTGTATAATATTCCCTTGGGAATAGAAGAAAAGGAACTAGAAAAAGTTTTTTCAGCTCTAAAACTCCCTTGTATCTCCGAATCACAATTAAAAAGCCGTAACCTACTCTTCTCAGAAGATGAATTGTACAAGGCCATTAACAAATTGAAAAACAATAAAACCCCAGGCCCTGATGGGTTTAATAATCGATTCTTTAACATATTTAAGGAAAATATCAAGAATGACTTGTTAAAGGCCTTTGAAGAATTCGGGACACAAAAAAATATTCCAGAAGAGCTATTACATGGTCATATCGTCCCAATACCTAAACCAAATTGGATTTAGTGTCTAATTATAGACCAATTACTCTTTTAAATGTGGATTCCTTCAGTGATTAACCCAGATCAGACAAGGGTTCATACCTGGTAGACTTTGTTCGAAAAACATTAGGGGACTGGTGGACATAATTGACTTGGCGCATCGCAGTGGTGTGTCCCAGTTGGCTCTGTCGCTTGATGCCGAAAAGATCTTCGACAGTGTCAACTAAGGATTCCTGCAAGGACTTTGATGAAATTTGGTCTATCAGGGAGCAGTGGCTTTGCATCTGAATGGTTCATGGTATCAAATGGAGTGCAGCAGGGATGTCCTCTGTCCCCTCTGCTATATATTTTATCTGTGGGGCCTCTTGCTGAGCCAAAAATTAAGGGAATAATAACTACTAAAAGGCAGTTAAAACTGAATCTGTACACTGATGATGCAATTTTGACCCTACAAAACCCTAGGGAATCAATCCCAGAATTGATTAAAGAAATTAATATATACTCTAAAATATCTGGATACAAGGTCAACTGAGAAAAATCTCAAGCCCTTGCATGTAATCTGCCGACAGCGGAGAAGGCCTTTTGGGCTAATTTGGGGGGATTTGAATGGGCAAAAAAATAATTAAATCATATCTGAATAAAAATCGGAACAGTCCCCTCAAAAATAGTAGAAATTAATTTTCTACCTCTACTGCTCCAAATGAACAACAAAATTTAAAGAGTGGAAACCCATAAATATGTCTTGGATAGGCACAATTAACGTAGTTAGGGCCTACAAGTTACCCAAATTAACATACTTATTCAACATGATCCCTCTGAGAGTCCCTAAACCTTGGCTAGATTTACCCCAAACAGCTATGTTGAAATTCATTTGGCAGGGGAAGCAGCCACGCATCCAAACCATACTCTTGATGGAAAAAATGAATAAAGGGGGGCTGGGAATTCCAAAAACTGAAGCGTATCACCAACCCTGTTTAATATCACAGGCTCGTATTACACAAAAAGAACAAAGCAGTAGAGAGGGATGGTACCACATCGAACAGGAGATATCAGGAACATCAAATTTGGGCAATTTATTTTGGACCACTGGAGACAAGGTAAAATTAAAAATGAGAATCCATCTATGGTCCTGATAGATCTTACGTGCTCATGGACTATAGTACTTAAAAATAAAATCTTATCTGGCGTTTCAGTGGGGCAATTTCAGCAAATGTAGTAGACCTGAACCTAAAAAAAATGGATACAATGTAGCATAAATAAAATAGAGGATATTATGGATGGAAACAAGGTAATAGACTTCAATCTGCTTTCAAAACAAAACAATCTTCCACATGGGGAAATATTTACATATCTAAGGCTGAAGGGATATGTGGAGAAATTCATCTATAAAGGGACTTCAGCAGAGGTCAGGGTATTAGAAGAGATTCTAAAGAGGAAGGAGCTCAAGAAACCAGCTTGGGGCTGGTAAAGAAGGGCCAGAAAGACATGGTAATTCTGGCCATGTTAAAATGGGGAGCTGATTTAAAAGTTCAGATAAACTATAAAGATTGGCTTAGTTCATTGAAGACAGCCTCGAGTGCAGTGCATTGCCTAAACTTAAGAGAAATCCATTACAAGTTATTAAACCAATGGTATATGGCAAAGATGTTTCTGGGCACTAGTAGTGTGTGTTGGAGATGTGGTAACAACACGGGTGTCATAACTTACCTCGCAGCAGATCCCCAGAGTATCCTCTCCTAATCGCGCACCCGGCTGTACCTGACTGCACACAGCCGGGGACGTGCGTTTCTCCACTATCGGAGCTCAGGCGCGCCTCCGATGACGTCACACCCGACGTCAGCGCGCGACTAGCGGGAACATTTAAAAGTGCTCTTCACAGTAATACCTGTGCTTGGTGATTCTCGTGTTTTCCCTGATCTCCTGGCGTTTTCCTATACCTGATTACTTGTTGCCGATTTGGATATCTCCCTGGACTATTCTGATCTTCTGGTTTCCCTACTCCTGGTCTGTTACTCGTTTTGCTGCTTTTCTGTGTATGACCCTGGACTGTTTAACGTTTATGAAGATTGCTGATTCCCCTGATTCTGGACTGTTTACGTTTATGAAGTTTGCCGATTCCCCTGATCTTGGATTTGTACCCGACTATTCTATTTCGCATACCCTGGTTTATCCTGCATAGCGGTCTCTCACTCCTCCTTATATCAGGTTATCACAACGGGAGACATGCTACATATATGGTGGGAATGTAACCCCATTGGATTATACTGGAGAATGGTTGGGAAGAAAATAGACAAGATCTGTAACACAGAACTAAGTCTCCCGAAACATTCTTACTGCATTTTGATGTATAATCATGGCCCAAAGAAAATAGGAAGTTTATCACTCAATTTGGAAATTCAGTATTACCCCAACTGAAGAACCAATTACTAATACAATTAATGACACCGCAGTTATAGGGGCAGTAAAGGGATCAATGTTCCTCTCCAGACACCAGCGATTCCAAGTATTCCACGCCGATATGTAGCTATGTCTAGTTCCTGGTGCCCAAAAGTCCCATAGTAGGTCTCTAGTGGATTGCGATAGGCCCTCGATGGACCAGGATCCCCTGAAAGACTCCAAGCCACCAACTCCAAAAGTTCCTGTAGAACCGGTGGATGAGGTTCTCCTTGTGAATTAGTTAGAAGGAGGGGAAACAATGGAAGGAACTAGACATGTGCATTCGTTTTCGGACGAATGAATTTTCGTCCGAAAATAGCATTTTCGTCCATTCGTCCGAAAAACGAAGAACGAAAATGCTAAGCTAACGAAAGCCGAATGAACGAATGGTTAATAAACGAAAATCATTCGTTCATTCGTCCATTCGTAGTACTATTGCATTCTATAAGCCGAAATAGAGTCGGTTTATAGAATACAATAGCATTTAACTATACGGAGACAGAGTCTCCATTCATAAATTATGAATGGAGACTTTGTCTCCGTATAGTTAAAAGCCGACAGCCTATAAACCGAACGTTCGGTTTATAGACTTTCGGCTTATGGAATACATGTATTCCTATTGCTATTCTATAAACCGAACTTTCGGTTTATAGAATAGCAATAGGAATACATGTATTCCATAAGCCGACAGCCTATAAACCGAACGTTCGGTTTATAGGCTGTAGGCATTTTACTACACGGAGACAAAGTCTCCATTCATAATTTTATGAATGGAGACTCTGTCTCCGTATAGTTAAATGCCCACAGCCTATAAACCGAACGTTCGGTTTATAAGCTGTCGGCTTTTAACTATACGGAGACAAAGTCTCCATTCATATGAATGGAGACTCTGTCTCCGTATAGTTAAAAGCCGACAGCCTATAAACCGAACGACTTTCGGTTTAAAGACTTTCGGCTTATGGAATACATGTAATCCTATGGCTATTCTATAAATTTCGGTTTATAGAATAGCCATAGGATTACATGTATTTCATAAGCCGAAAGTCTATTAACCAAACGTTCGGTTTATAGGCTGTCGGCATTTTACTACACAGAGACAAAGTCTCCATTCATAATTTTATGAATGGAGACTCTGTCTCTGTATAGTTAAATGCCGACAGCCTATAAACCGAACGTTCGGTTTATAGACTTTCGGCTTATGTAATTGAAAGGAACGGCCGGTCTCTGCTCCTTGATCAGTTACTTCTAAGGTCGTTGATGTGTGGCAGGTTAGCAGATATCTGGAGAGCTGTGAAGGCGGAAAACAAATACACAAAGGGCACGTGTTTCTTTATCCTCAGCTCTGAGTGTAGTTTATTACACATTGGTATTTATACACAAATCTAGGCGTTGTCCTGTGCATTGATTGGTTATAGGTTTTGCACAAACATAGCATCAAGTACATGAGAGGTGGCGTATACATGTCACAAGGGGGGGTGGACAATGGATACATATATTGTCACTAGGCAGAAAAGCTAAAATAAAACTCAATATAGTCATTCAGCAGACAAGACAGTTGAAACTTGCTACAACATTAGTTCCTCTTTTTGTAGTCTAAGACATTCTTAAATAAACCATTATGTCTTATCTGACTTCCTCAGGGACTGTGACCTTTATCTGAACTTGGTCAAGCAAGGGGGGCTTCTCAACATCAATTTAACCCTTTCAGTTCCACTCTTTTGTTCACTTGCTGAACAATCTTAATATTGCTGTTGAGAAGCTCTAGCATAAGTAATGTAATATTTCGTGTGGTATTGGAGTTTTGGAGCTGGTTTAACAGCTTAAGCAATAATGCATTTATCACACCTCACAATTATATAAAAAGCACCGATTATTGCTATTATTAAAACAAAACACTTAATTATCTCCTAACCACAAGCATATTTCGAATATCCAATCAAAACCTGTGGCTCACTTGATATTTGTGTCCACATCTCTTATATTATTTAAATACCATTGGATTAAATTGGAGTGGTCTGATCAATTAAAACAACATATTGAATCAAAAATCTTCACATCCATATTTAAGCTTTACTAACCGACTATGGCTTTCCTGTTTTACCGGACTGCCTCAGGACAATACTGACATCTAACATTAACTTTAACTTTAATAACCTTTGAGATTAGGTATAGACCTCTGACGACTGAGCAGACCTTGGTTTCGCTCTGCAGAAATATTGGACCTGTGAAAATTCACAGTATCTCTCTCTTAAATATGGAAGGCCTGCCATAACTATCTAAATATGTTACATAATGGCATGACCAACAAAAACACATGATGGACACAAAACTAAATTAATTATCTATTGTTGATTGCTCCTCTTACCCTGCCTAATAAAACCCTTCTCTACAACCAATAGATCTATGTAAAAATCAAACATATTATTCCGGAGTTTGCAATTCCCAAGGACTGAGTCATTTACAGAATACTTCAAAATAACTTGAAGCAAAACTGACATCATGCATTCAGAACACACAACATGGCATGCATTCAGAACACAAAAAACAGTCAGATGAAATGGCAGCAGACAAAACAATATGGTCTCCCATCCACGACGTGACTCCAGAGGCCCCTACAGTCCATATAATATTCATACTGTTCTCCCCTTTTATTCTTAGAAATTGACATTGTCTGTTTTTAAGGATAACCATCAGGAGTTGCCTGGTCAACATAATCATTGTATCCAAGATGATAAGGCACACTTCCTCGATTTCACACATTGGTTGGTCATCCAGCTTAGTTGCACTGTA
This sequence comes from Pelodytes ibericus, assembly GCA_036172795.1. Taxonomy (NCBI): domain Eukaryota; kingdom Metazoa; phylum Chordata; class Amphibia; order Anura; family Pelodytidae; genus Pelodytes; species Pelodytes ibericus. Next base: position 164,751,550 of record CM069862.1, read on the forward strand.
AGCTTCCATAATGGGGAATATCTGAGCAGTGTCTTCCAGTCTTCTCGTAGGGGCATGATGTCAGTGGTCAGGATGCACTTGAGGATGAGACCCTTGAAACAAACAACATAAACAATTAGCAACACTGATCTCACACATGCTAAACCACTTACAAGTTTCGCTCCAAGTGATCCTAGCCAATTTCCCAGTCCCAGGGGATCTCACGGATTACTTGTGGACACTTTTTAACCTATTCCTTAAATCCATAATCCTTCTTGATTAGTCTCTCTTACAAAAACAAACTAACCTATTTAAAATATCAGATACATTTCCTGAAATTTTATATACTGTCTACATAAAATTCCACAAACATATTATCAAAATACAGTTTCTTATGGGTCGACTCATTGTGTTTGGTAGAGTCAGTCTGCAAAAATTCACTATACTCTAAACATACCTGTAATATCACAATTAAACAAATTTCTACTACAAAAATTACAAGCCTTCAATAACAATTGTATACATTTGTACATATGAAAATATACTTCCCAACAATGATGATCCTTTGTAGACTGTTGTATCTATTGAAGACTCCTGGGTGTATTCTTTGCGAGTTATCCTAGGTTGACGACTCAGCTTATGTTGGCTAGTGGTCAGGGATTATTATGTCCATCAAAACATTAAATTGCTGCTCCTTTGTTGGCCTGTTTGTCAGTACAGGAATGTGATTTATGCAAATAACATGGATCCAGGAGTTAATTTGAACAATTTTCACAACACTATTCCAGTAAACTTTGTTAGGATCATTTCTTTACTTGTATTGTAAGTATTTCTTCTTTTAAAATAAACTTTTTCTTTCTTTAGAAATAATCTTTTATCAGCAATAGATTCGTTGGTGCACTGTGAACTTGTCTTTTGTTGGCTGTACAGCTTTAATCTATATGGAAATAAAACTCAAAATATTCCAATTAGTAACATGCAATATTTCATTAAACATTTTGGATTATTTGCTTTACTTTAAAATATTATTATTAATATTATGACTCTTAACTCATGTCTCAAAATAACTAGACCACTCTTTTGTTCTTAAAAATATTATTATTCTTTTTATGAATCTCCTGACTGAGCATGATGAGTGTAATATACAACTGATAATAATAATCACTCACTGTTAATAATCATTAGCTCTTGATTAGTGATTAAGACCTCTTACTGGAACTGCATCAGTAATAATCTAGATTTGCTGGTCCTTATCAGTAAACTCTGAAAAAACATCAGTATAGGCTGGAGCTAATTCAATGAAACTAACAGGCGTGGCCTGTCAAAATAAATATTTTATAAAAATTTCACAATTGATACATATACTTCATCAAAATTATTGACAACAAAATATATCTCTTGACCATTATCAATATACTATCAACATGACCACAGCACAGAACACAACTTTGGCCCATTCCCCCTCCCTTCACAAAAAAAAAATACTTTTGCAGCCACTGCTACAACTCTCTTATCTGCAATTAGACAAACAGATAGAAGGCGAAATGAAGGGGGGGTTTCTGGGGGAACTTTTTCTCTCTTTCATATACAACAAAAACTATCTGAATTTATATAATTAACTCTTTCACCACAGCATGTTTAAGAACATGACACTTGCTAATTCTTTCCACTAATCACTGACAGATGTACATTCTCATAAATTAAAATGTAACTTGTATCTAAAATTTTAAACAACAGCTTAATAATCTCTCCCACTGTATCACATGGGGTACTTTGCCTTAATTATAACAAACACTAAAATTCAACAAATAAATATTTTTAGCATTACGTATGTGTGTGTGTGTGTGTATATATATTTACTGTATATAATGCTAGCTCTCTATTTATTTAAATATGTATTGCTTTCCAGCTGGTAATCTGACGTTCCCTATAGTTTGAAAATTACATTCATATATCACCAACAATGTAAGTAGCGCTGTAGCACTGTAAAAATAATTCTGGTCACACCACAAAAATAAAACAATTACGGTAAATACAAGTTACCAAAAATTATATTGGATGGGCAGGGAGTTTATTTAAAAACACTGATCAATACTTTTCAGTATAAACCAAAAGTTCTACCTCTTATTGGTATATACCATACACATTATTATTATGTCTTCCCTTTCAAATTAATATTCACTTTTAAATCCTAACTGTTATATTCTTAGTCCATAACATCTTCTCTTTCTACATATTTGCAACATGACCTTCTACAACATCCAAAAACCTTTTATCTTTATCAATTGCCATTTCCATGGCCCACAAAGCCTTCAACGGCTTAACACAAAAATCCCCCACTTCTCAACATTTTACAAATAAACGTTACTTAAGTCTTTCTCTAGTATCAACTCTGAAATCCTACTTAAATCTAAAATATATCAGTACCTACAAATATCTTAAAATTAAGACATCTTCTCTTATCTATTTTATCTAAAGTGTTGGAAAATGTGATATCTTATGTTGGGAAAAACCAAAACCCATCTTCAACATACACTAAAAATTCAAATACAAAAATCCTTCCAACCTACATAAAAAATATATACTGGTCAAGATACCTAAATACAAAAAGAAAAAAATATATCCTAAACAAATAAACATTTCTAATAAGTAACATGTAAAACCTGTTAAATGTTTAGAGTTTTTAAACAAATATTAGATTTCTTTTTACCCTCATAATTTTACATGATGCCACTGAATATATAGATTGAATCAAATTAAAAGCCGACAGCCTATAAACCGAACGACTTTCGGTTTATAGGCTGTGGGCATTTAACTATACGGAGACAGAGTCTCCATTCATATGAATGGAGACTTTGTCTCCGTATAGTTAAAAGCCGACAGCTTATAAACCGAACGTTCGGTTTATAGGCTGTCGGCTTTTAACTATACGGAGACAGAGTCTCCATTCATATGAATGGAGACTTTGTCTCCCTATAGTTAAAAGCCGACAGCTTATAAACCGAATGTTCGGTTTATAGGCTGTCGGCTTTTAACTATACGGAGACAAAGTCTCCATTCATAACATTATGAATGGAGACTTTGTCTCCGTATAGTTAAAAGCCAACAGCCTATAAACCGAACGACTTTCGGTTTATAGACTTTCGGCTTATGGAATACATGTAATCCTATGGCTATTCTGTAAACCGAACGGTTTATAGAATAGCCATAGGATTACATGTATTCCATAAGCCGAAAGTCGGTTTATAGACTTTCGGCTTATAGAAAACATGTAGTACTATTGCCTTTCTATGAACCGAACGAGAGCCCCATTCATAAGAATTTCTTATGAATGGGGCTCTCGTTCGGTTTATAGAAAGCCAATAGTATTACATTGTATTTCTATAAAACGAACGAATTAAAATTAACGAAACGAAAATAATGAACGAATTTCGTCTGAAACGAATGCAGTAATGAACGAAATTCGTTTTAGACGAAATAAATAACATTTTCGTCCGAATGGACGAAAACGAAACGAAAATTTTAGTTTTGCACATGTCTAGAAGGAACCACGCTTGACTATAATGGTGTGTTGAGTACCATGGAGGTCCCGATGATGCGATGGACTCTCACCAACATCGAGAATAGTGGGAACGCATATACTCCCCGAAGTGGCCATGGTTGTAGAAAATCATCTACTGCTTCGCATAATGGGTCCGAAAGCCAGCTGTCATAGCTCGGAAGTTGAGTGTTTGTCCTTGATGCGAACTATCTGGAGTGGTCCTCTGGCCGTCTTCAGCATGAAAAATACTGATGTGTCCAGACGCCAGTCTCTGTTATCCCTCCAGTGATGAGAGAACCAGTCTCTTGTGAGGTTGGTGATTCCTGGGAGATATTCTGCTCGGGGAAGACAGAATCAGTAAATGTCCCTCGTTGCCTCTGTCAGAGCATGAGAAAAAGTTCTGCTCGGTTGATGTGCTTAACTGCTGAGATGTTGTCCATGTGTAGGAGGATACAGCAATTGTACATGTTTTTGGCTAGGCTGCGGATCACAAATGTTCCGTGATCAATTCCAGCGATTTTTATTACGTTTCACTTCTTCCTCTGACCATGGGCCTCCGGTGGAAGCGTGAACGCAGTGAGCTCCCCATCCCCAGATGCCGGCATCTGATTCCCCTATGAAATCTGGAGTGGATCCGAGGATGGCTCTGCCATTCCAGGCTTCCATGTGTAGGAGCCACCAACAAAGTTCTGTTCAGATTTCTGGTGAAACCGGTATCCAGTGGTCATATGAGTGTCTGTAAGTAATTTGCCTTCAGGCATTGCATGGCTCGATAGTGTTACGGTCCTGGGAAAATCGCATGTATGGAAGGGGAAAGCAGTCCCACTACTCTGGCGAGCATTCAGAGGGGAATAGTGTCCTTCTGAAGCACACGCCGTATCTCCCTTTGAATTGCAGCTATTTTTGAAGTGGGAAGAAGTAGAACACGTTATTGAGTCTATTTCAAATCAAAGGACTTGGATTACACCGAATGGAAATATAGCTGATTTCTCTCTGTTTACCATTAAACCCAATGATTCTAGAAACAGAACTATAACTCTTGTTTGAGAGTGTAGTCTGGATGCGGATTCGCAGAATATCAGCATGTCATCCAGATAGATAAGTCTGCGGACCTTGGATTGTATGTACGCCATGATCTTCAGGATCTGTACATAAAGCTACGTTCGTTTTGCCCAGGATGCATGTAACCGGTGCATCCATTATCTTATTTCGTGGGCATCTAGAGAGGTGCCCTGGAAGAGTGCCAGTGGGCCGAGCATGTCAAGCAGATTATCTTGGGTGGCTTTAAGCTCATTTTCTATTCCCTTCTGGGGATGTCGAACTGTGCGGGATATGAAGATTACCACTGTGGTCGGGGAGGAGTGGTCGTGGGCCCGATGACGAGCACGTACCTCCTTCTCCATAGGTTTTCTCAGCAAAAAATGTACTAATCACGCCATATAATCTGGCAGTCCCCATTCTGACTATCTTGGGTGCCTGATATTGCGGGGATCGAATAAGGGTATACCGTGTGTGTAGAGTTACGTACCCTCCTCCATCTTGACCGTGGATTTGTGGGAGCTCCCCTTACTAGACGGACCTTCCAGAATAATTTCCTTGACGGACTGTGAATCTTCATGTGGCGTATCCTTCCATTCTTCTTCCTCTGAAGGTGAATTATGCGCTCTCCATTCATCCAAAATCATCAGGGATGGGGTCTTCCTTGTCCGAAGATGCTATATGAGGGGGAGTTGGATCCAGAGGTTCCGTCTGGCGGCTCTGTTTGAGGGGGCCTTGCCCTTAGATTTCATAGGGCCCATGGTGGTGCCCTTCCAATGTCTCTTGGGCATGGCATCTAATGCTTTGGAGTCTGCGGAGCCCATAACATCCGTGTCAAGTGGAGTGTCAATACCCGTCATTGACGGGGGGATCTTGTAGCATCTTGGAAATAGCTTTTTCCAGTGTAGGCATCACTGCATCGTTGATCATAGACTGAAAGTCTTGAGTGGGTGGCTGGAATGAGTACACTTGGTAGCACACACATTGAGTCTGCACGTACAACTGAGTTTCACCTAGTGGTATCAGTCAATTTAAGGTCATGTTATAGATTTAACACCGCAGGTAGTCTTAAGAGGGGGTCACCCACTATGTGACCGGGATGTGTGGTCAATATGTAAATGGGCTGCAAGCCGTGTAGGTGAGAGACAATGAGAAGTTTCAATATCGTTTAAGGGGACATTACCCCTTTTATGCCCCAGCATCATGGGGTCAGTACCACTGAGGGTTCACTCTCTGGAATTGCGTTCAGAAGAGTACGGTACACTTCAGTGTAGTATGGAAGTGCCTTATTGTATAACATTAATTTGACCTGTGGTCTAAATGTAGTACAAATAGGCTAATGTCCCTGTGTAATAGTGCCGCTATGAGCTGTAATGATTGGGGTTCACCGAGCGGCAGGGCATAACCCCCATTAGCATTGTGCTCAGTGGCACATGTGTTCGTACGTGTTAGAGTGGGTGTCACCCAACAGTAAGGGGAATGATCCCTTTAAAGATATTGTTGCCATAAGGTTTATGGTCAAGTTATGTCTTTGGTAATTGTAACAGGAGGGGTTGTTTCAAAACAAAATAATAATATGTAATGGTATTCCTTTAATAGGTTTGAGGTCCACTCCTATGCTGTACAGATTACTGAATAGGCTTTAAAAAAACTGTGGAAAAACAGCCAGCCATACACAGAAAAGAAATCAGCAGGGCAATGCAACACAAATTCTCCCTTTTAAGCATTGTTAAAGTTTAATGCAGACCAGATCATGTGAATCGTGATCTGGATAGTCAAATGGCCGATGTGAATCTATGCGTTCTTGTGAGATTCAAGATGGCCAATGTTCGCGCGCAATTATGTTGGTGCGGTCCGCAAACAAGGAGCTGGTGAGAATGAACCCCTCGCTTCCCCCCTGCCCGCAGTATTCCTCAGGCAAGCCCCTAAACCCACAGATAGACAGGAGTAACGGCGCGATCGCCGTGAAAGTACGGTGACGCACAAAATAAGTGGGAGATTTGAGGAGGAAAAACAGGGAGTCTTAAGGAGTCTTAAGCCTTTGATTGGAGAAAAGGCTCTGAGTGATATAAACAAGACATAGCAGGGAAATAAAACAGTAAACTATATTGAATCAAATAAATCGCATTTTAGACCAATGTGAGTGAAATATCTCCAGAACAAAATACTCTGACCTGTGTCTAGCTGGAGCAGCAAAGAAAGAGGAGGAGCTATGCCTGTCAGGGCTTTATGTGGAATGTACCAAGGCAGGAGTAGGGGCACGAGAGCCAGACAGGGGCAGAAGTAATTCAATATATCCACCCAGTATGTACACAAGGTTATATCCCAGACACTGCCCTTGCAAAGGGCAATATATGCTCTCAGTATGTACACAAGATTATTTCTCTCACACTGTCCTGGTATATATCCCTGCACAGGACAATTTATATAATCATGTGTACATACTGGGTCCTATGTATTGCCCTGTGCATGGGGTATATCTCAGGGCAGTGTATGAGATATAACCTTGTGTACATACTGGAGGTATATATTGTAGTATGCAGGGGTATATATCAGTCTTATCTATAAATAATACACTCTTCAGATGTGCTTTTAAAATGCATGGTTTCCCCTTTCGTTATGCTATGGGGCTGGTAAAAAAAACTATTTCCAGGGCTGGTTTTTATTCCCAGTCCAGCACCAATGAGCACATAATAAAACTTTGGAGGTACTTTTGAGCAGTCAATTAACCAAGTTTAGAACTGTGAATGAACCTTTCAGACAAAGAAAGAGCTGCAACGACCACAGTACTTCTGTAAGTCTAGATGGATCTGGAACCAACACAAAAGTAACCCTCTTTCTTAACTCTGATTTTCAAAAACATCCCATGTTCTAAAATATTTGGCACATGCAGATATGCAATCCTGTTGATCTGCGGAAGTCATAACTTCTAGTTTGCTTACACATTGGCTAGTACATTGTATTGACGCCATCCCAAAGTGTTCCTTTGCTGACAAAACAAAGATTTGGATAGGTCTTAACATCCTATTTGGCTTGCATACTAGGAACATCCTGGGGTAAATTAATTTTACTTGTTTTTTTGCAATGTGCTTTCTTTTTTATACATGAATTAAAAGTTATGTTTTACTAGAGGATCATCACCTGAGACTCCTGTCTTGGTGCATGTGCTTAACTCCTTAGTGACAAAGTGCTATGCTGCATTTGATGTACCTTGAAGACCAGAATTCCATTATTTTTGTCATATGTTTACTGAACTGTGAATTTCTTTGTGTTCAGTCCACCCACACAAATTCTTTGTGATCAGCTTTCACTGCCTATGTGTGTTGAAACGCATACGATCAAGTTCGCGGTGGGGGGGTGGCGGGGGGGGGGTTGAAAGCACTCTCAGAGGCAACGCTACATGACAACTGAGGACCTATATGTACGTCCTTATGTGTTAAGGGGTCAAACCGGTGCCTTCTATTGTATGTTGCTACATTTCTGTTCTGACAGGCTGAGGGACCTGTGCCAAGAGCACAGTGGGGCCATGCTGTCAGATATTAGACATGTGCAAAACTAAAATTTTTGTTTTGTTTTTGTCCATTTGGATGAAAATGTTATTTATTTCGTCCAAAACGAATTTCGTTCATTACTGCATTCGTTTCAGACTAAATTTGTTCATGATTTTCGTTTCGTTTTATTCATTCGTACGAATTGACCTATTTTAACCACTCTTTCGGTTTATAGACTTTCGATTTATGGAATGCATGTAATGCTATTGGTATTCTATAAACCGAAATAAAGTCCCCATTCATACGAATTGACCTATTTCCACTCTATTTCGGTTTATAGAATACCAATAGCATTACATACATTCCATAAACCGAAAGTCGTTCATTATGTCGGTTTATGGAATGTATGTAATGCTATTGGCTTTCTATAAACCGAAATCGAGTCGGTTTATAGAATACCAATAGCATTACATACATTCCATAAACCGACATAATGAACGACTTGCGGTTTATGGAATGTATGTAATACTATTGGTATTCTATAAACCGAAATACAGTTGAAATAGGTAAATTCGTATGAATGGGGAATCTCTTTCGGTTAATAGACTTTCGGTTTATGGAATGCATGTAATGCTATTGGTATTCTATAAACCGAAATAGAGTTGAAATAGGTCAATTCGTATTAATGGGGATTGACCTATTTCAACTCTATTTCGGTTTATAGAATACCAATAGCATTACATACATTCCATAAACCGAAAGTCATTCATTATGTCGGTTTATGGAATGTATGTAATGCTACTGTCTCCTTTATCCCTATGTATTTTTGAAACAAATGGAGGTTTTTTAGTTACCTCCAATGGCCATGAGAGGATGAGCCCACCTGCCAACATCAAGGCAGACCCCCCTAGGTGGGTCCTAACTCTAACCATTCACCTTGCTTCTTTGGGGTCTAGGACACTTCTTCGCCGCATTTTCATCGCTGACAGTTCAGCGCGGCAGTTAGAACGCTGAACTGTCAGCAATGAAGTATAACGCGTCCGTTTCACCGCGGCTGCAGCTATGTAAGAGCTGACAGTTCAGCGCTGAACTGTCAGCTCTTACAAATCTAAAAGTAAAACGAAAATAACCCCCCCTAATAAATGATTCCCCCCCCAATAGTAACACTAAACACTAAACCCCAATACTAACACTAAAATTAACCCCAATACTAAAATTAACCCCCTAAACCCTAATACTAACCCCGACCCCTAATAATAACCTCCAACCCCTAATACTAACCCCGACCCCTAATACTAACCCTAATACTAACCCCCGACCCCTAATACTAAAGTTAACCCCCTAAACCCCAATACTAACCCCTAATACTAAAGTTAACCCCCTAAACCCCAATACTAACCCTAATACTAACCCCTAATACTAAAGTTAACCCCCTAAACCCCAATACTAACCCTAATACTAACCCTAATACTAACCCCCGACCCCTAATACTAAAGTTAACCCCCTAAACCATAATACTAACCCTAATACTAACCCCCGACCCCTAATAGTAAAATTAACCCCTAACACTAAACCTAATTCTAACCCCCTAAACCCTAATTCTAAACCAACTAAAATCGGTAAAATACTTACCTTTAGCGATGAAATGTCCCGCAATGAAATCTCCAGAGACGATCTGTCTTGTGCTGTAGAGTCGGCGGTGAAGCGGCTACGCGGAAGCAGCCGCGATGAAGTGTCCCATCTCCACTTCTTTGAGCCTCTGGCAAAAATCTCTAATGAGACAGAAAGGGGTGTTTTTTATATACACCCCTATACATTATTAACCCTTAATAGGGAACACATGGGATGGGCGGCTGCATTGTAACAAGACTGAGTAATACAAAAAATGGATACAAATGCAGAAAGAAAAGTCCTGCGCTCACTCACACCGCCCAGTGATGGGAGTGAGCGCAGGACTTTTCTTTCTGCATTTGTATCCATTTTTTGTATTACTCAGCCTTGTTACAATGCAGTGATGGGAGTGAGCGCAGGACTTTTCTTTCTGCATTTGTATCCATTTTTTGTATTACTCAGCCTTGTTACAATGCAGCTGCCCATCCCATGTGTTCCCTATTAAGGGTTAATAATGTATAGGGGTGTATATAAAAAACACCCCTTTCTGTCTCATTAGAGATTTTTGCCAGAGGCTCAAAGAAGCAAGGTGAATAATTAGAGTTAGGCCCCACCTAGGGGGGTCTGCCTTGACGTTGGCAGGTGGGCTCATCCTCTCATGGCCATTGGAGGTAACTAAAAAACCTCCATTTGTTTTAAAAATACATAGGGATAAAGGAGAGAGCGCAGGTAACTTGTTTTTCTTTTTTCTTTTTACTATATATTGGGGCTGATGTGTACTGTAGTCGTTGCAGCCGCCCAGTGATGGGAGTGAGATCAGGACTTTTCTTTCTGCATATGTAATGCTACGGGTATTCTATAAACCGACTCTATTTCGGTTTATAGAATGCCAATAGCACGAATGGACGAATGATTTTCGTTTATTAACCATTAGTTCATTCGGCTTTCGTTAGTTTAGCATTTTCGTTATTCGTTTTTCTGACAATATATTGTTCTTTACACTGCTTTGCTTGCTAAACAGTACACAACACGTTCCACTGAAAGCAGATGCTCTTATTCAAGGATCCTTAAAAGTAATGGCTGATCCATAAAAACATAATTTTCAGGGGCAGAGCGATGTGACACCCACATCCTCGCTTGTTCACCATGAGAACCTGGCAGACAGGAGGTGATCTTTTTGAGCACAGTGTGTGCCTCCTCAAGATTTTAATGCATATTAAAGTACATTCAAAGTACTTTAACCCCTTAAGGACAGAGCCTTTGAAACATTTTTGTCCATTCTGGACAATGGCTATTTTAACATTCCTGTGCTGTTTGTGTTTAGCTGTAATTTTCTTCTTTGTCATTTGCTATACCCACACATATTATATATTGTTTTTATCGGGGCAAGAAGGGCTTTCTTTGGATGCCATCATTTTGGTCATATCTTATAATATTATTTAAAAAATAATAATAAAATATGGTAAAAGAAACAAATTTCCTGACTTTTATTTGAAACATACCCAGCGGTCCGTGTAGCCGGAGTTGATATATTTACATGGATTTATAGACATACATACTTTTTTTGAAATGTAACATCGAATTTTCATATTTTTATTGTTTTGTGTCCATATTCCGTGCTATTGGACCATCTGAGCTCAGTCGATATTGATATTCATAGATTCTGATTGATATTATATGTATTTGGATAAATGGTTGGGCTGGGATTTTTCCATATACAGATCTAGAGATATATATATTTTTCTTTGTCTTTTCGGAGCTTCTATTCATGTGACATTGAAACATCTAATTGATTTTTTGAAATAGGGTAATTAAATTGTTCTGATTAAAAATGAGTGATGCATGTTATATAGTTACCTCAAACATTTATTACATATTTGTACTCCTTTTTATTTAATTCTAACAGTCTTACATATTAGCACTTTTGACACTCTATATTTGCACTTTATATTTGTAAAAAAAACCTTTATGATATTTATTGCACAGACGACTTGCACATATATTTACAAACTAATAACAAATTGGGTTATATATTATTTAGAGCCTGCATTCATTATTATGTAGTGTTCACAGTGTGTATCAACTTTGTTATAATGTACTGCTGTTTTAAATCACAAAGTTTTGCTATTGTCTTGTTGCACATTAATAGATAACATGTCATTGTTTTAAATCACAAAGTTTTGCTATTGTCTTGTTGCACATTAATAGATAACATGTCATTGTTTTAAATCACAAAGTTTTGCTATTGTCTTGTTGCACATTAATAGATAACATGTCAGATGTGGTTACACCCAAATTGCCACAGACTGTAATTGAATGATTGCTTGTGGGTCCTATATATACATGTTAATTAAGCACCTTTGTTAGGCTTGAAAAAAACCCAGAGTGGGTTGAAACGTCGCCTTTGTCTTATTAAAACTCTCTTTGACACCGAATGCTGAGTCTCATACTATTTTTTTTATGCGTAAAGGACTTGGGAGACTTCCTGTGACTTCGGCACCAACGGATTAAATAGAGTGGGGTCCGTATCTACTACTTTTTACCCAGATTTTGGTATGTGTCACTGCCAAACAATAACCCAATATGTGTTCAACAACATCTCCTGAGTACAGGGATACCACCCATGCATAGGTTTGTCAGCTTTGTTGGGGGTTGAAAGGCTACATTTGAGAGGTGTGCTTTTTGATTTTCCAACTTGGAATTTTGACATGTAGAGCAAGGAAGGGGTTAATAGCTCTTATAAGAGCCTTTGTAGTACTGTACAAAAAAATTAACCCCTAAAAATGCACAGACAAGAAAAAATGTTCTGCTGTGCAGTGATCAGTGGCAGGGAAGGGGTTAACACACAGGGTACACTATACAAAGGGTATGGCTTTTATAAAAGCCCTTGGGTCTCACAATTTAACATTTTATTTAATTTATTACAATTAAAAACTTATATTATACAGATCTGTCTCTTTCCCTCACTAAAACTCAAGTGAGGAGAGGGAGGCAGTTCCATATAGGTCAGAACAATATTTACCAATATTGATCTAACCAGACAAATGGTGATGCTCATCTGAGCAATCACCAAACCACCTTTGCCACTGATCGGCTGTTATTGATCGCTATACACGAGTTCAGAGAGCTTCAAAAGGAATACGCGTAATCCCCTAGTGGGTATAATTAACCCCTAGCGAGTGACAAAAAAATGCTGATAGCAAAAAAAATCCTTCTGCAACCAGATCGCTCCATACTGCTTAGGCAGTGATCATATGCACTGCTTAGGCAGTGACCATATGCGCTGCTTAGGAAGTGATATACGGCAAGGAAGGGGTTAATAGCTCTTAAAAGAGCCTTTGATACACTGTAATAAATCACAGTAAAAAAAGTTAACCCCTAAAAAAATGCACAGACTGCGTACACAGCGATCAATTGCAGGGAAGGGGTTAAACACTGCAAACGGCTTTTATAAAAACCTTTGGTTCTCAATTTTATTAAATATATTATAATTAAAAACTTACATTATACAGCTCTGTCTGTCTCCCTCACTAAAACCCATAACCCGCAAAAAAATACCGAAAAATATGGAAACATGCATATTTTTGAACTCGGGAGAACATTTAGAAACTATTTAGACGGGGTCTTTTTTAATGATTTTATTTGTGTAAATTATATTTTAGGTCAAAGTTAGAAAAAGTGTGTTTTTTTAAATTTTTCATCATATTTTATGATTTTTTTTGTAGTAAATTTTAAGATATGATGAACATAATGGTATCTAATGAAAGCCCTTCTTATGACGATAAAAACAACATATAATTTGTGTGGGTACTGTATGTGAGAAAGAAAAAAATTACAGCTAAACACAAACACCCTAGAAATGTCAAAACAGCCATTGTCACCAAGGGAAAGTCAAGGTGAAAATGTCTTGTCACTAAGGGGTTAATGGGCCATCTGACTGGCATTACTAAGGAATCTGTTTGGCATGGTATTGGAGGAAATCCAGGGAGGTGACACCATGAGTTACTGCACCGGGTGACACCAACCCTAGTGACGCCTCTGGATGTGCATGATGTAACTGGAATTGATGTGGAGACACTGTGGGTGGAGATTAGCATAGACACTAAAAAGAGTCGCACATTACTTGTAGGTGTATGCTACATGCCACCAAATATTAGCATTGATGGAGAAGATCAGCTTTTATTACAAATTGAAAAGACTGCAAATCTGAATGAAGTTTTAATCATAGGAGATTTTAATTACCCAGATTGGAATTGTGGCACAACTAGTTTCTGAACCTGCTTAATAACAAATTTATGGCACTATCCATAGACACCCCAACTAAAATGGATGCCTGTCTGGATTTGGTAATAATAACAATGAGGAGCTTATTTAAAACATCCAAGTAAGAGAACACTCGGGGAATAGTGACCATAACATGGTTTCGTTTGATATTAATGCAAAAAAGCAAATTGGTAACTGTGCCACGAAAACACTTAATTTTAGAACGGCCAACTTTGATGAACTAAGGGCATCAATTGAACATTTAGACTGGGAGCAATTGTTTTCAAGACTAAACACAGAAGACAAATGGAATTCATTTAAGCACACATTCCAAAAGTACACATCCCAATATGCAAAACAAGAAAATGGCATTCAAACATTATAAAATCAAGGGATCAGCATTATCAGAGTACAAAGATGCCAACAAAGCCTGCAAAAAGGCAATTAAAATGACTTTGAATTAATTTGAAAATGAGAAAAGGATTGCTAAGGAGAGTAAAACTAACTCCAACATTTTTTATAAGTATATAAATGGAAAAAGCTAAAGAGGGGAAATGTTGAGCCCTTGTTATCCCAAATGGGAAATTTGGTAAGTGAGGACAGAGAGAAAGCAGACATTTTAATTTTTTTTTTTCTTCTGTTTATTCTAAGAAAGAACCGTTGGATGAGCCCCTGCTACCGGAAGTTACGGAACAGTTACCGCAAACATTGGATTGACTGACACAGGAAAATGTGCTTTAGCAATTAAACTCGGTTAAGATAGACATGGTATACACCCAAGGGTTCTTTGAAAGTTAAGCATAATTCTGGTCAGACCACTATTTATGATCTTTAGGGATTCTTTCAGTTCAGGTACAGTGCCAACAGACTGGCGAAAGGCAGATGTCATTCCAATATTTAAAAAGTATATAATAGCGAATAGAACAGAGCAGAACAGAATCAAAGCAATGAAGCTTTTGTAAATCAATAAAGTGTATAAATCTTTAATAGGGTATCTAGAAGGATATTTAATAAAAAATTTAAAAAAAAATTAAAAAACATAAATTCAGGTGTTATGGGGCATATCCACCTGCTGCTAAAACACACATAACAGACAAAGATCAACGAAAATTTTCAGCATTTTCTTCTACAGTGACATTTTGACCGTAACCCTAATCCTAAATTTAACCCGAACACTAAATCCACAGCCACCCCTTAATGTAACCCTTGTACTAACACTAATTCTAATCCTAAACCACCTGTAACCCTAAGCCTAATTGTAATCCTAACCTTAGATCTAGGGTTAGTAGATCTAGGGTTAGCTTTTTCCTTTTTTTTTATTTATTTATTTTTCTAACTGTAATGTTGCTGACTGTTGCAGTCAAGCAACAGTTCCAGAGTGATGGAAGAGATTTTTTTTCTTCACTTCTGTCGCTCTCTGCTGGGCACGCTGTACTGGAGGAGCAGCCTCTGAGAATAACTTCCAGCATATATTGTTGCGCAATGCTACATAAAAACTCATAGACTCTTATACCCTCTACTATTCATTGACTAGTTATTTTTCAATTAACTGTCTACTGTAAACCTCTAGCAGCAAGGAGACAGTTAAGAAAGTAATGCATTTATGAAATCTCCTGTCTTGCCATGAAATGAAACCATGTTATGGTCACTATTCCCCAAGTGTTGTCTTACTTGGATGTTTGAGATAAGCTCCTCATTGTTTGTTATTACCAGGTCCAGAGAGGCATCCATTCTAGTCATAAATTTGTTATTAAGCAGGATCAGAAACTTGCTGTCTTAGCAGAACTAGTTTTTCCACAATTCCCATCTATATCTGAGTAATTAAAATCTCCCATGATTAAAACTTCTTTCAGATTTGCAGCCTTTTAAATTTGTAATAAAAGTTGATCTTCTCCACCAGTGCTAATGTTCGGTGGCTTGTAGCATACACCTACAAGTAATTATGTGACTCTTTTTAGTGCCTATGCTAATCTCCACCCGCAGTCAGAGGCGTCACTAGGGTTGGTATCACCCGGTGCAGTAACTCATGGTGTCACCCCCTGGATTTCCTCCAATACCATGCCAAACAGATTCCTTAGTAATTCCAGTCAGATGGCCCATTAAATATGCCACATACAGGAGCCCTTCAAATTATGTCACACGCAGGAGCCCTTTACTATGCCACACACAGGAGCCCATAACTATGCCACATACAGGAGCCCCATAACTATGCCACACACAGGAGCCCCATAAATTATGCCACACCAAAGCCCCATAAATTATGCCTCACCTTGGAGCCCAATTAATTATGCCACACACACAGGCGCCCCTTAATTATGCCACACAAAAGAGCCCCTTAAATATGCCACACATGGGGCCCAATAAATATGCCACACATGGGACCGCCATTAATTATGCAACACACAGGAGCCCCACAAGGTGACAATTGTACAATTCAAAAACAATACATATCTATAAACACAGACATCTCTCTATAACTAGTTGCATTTATACTTATTTGAATTATTTAATATTCTATTTAATAAAAATGTTATTGAAAAATTGCATTCCCGTTTTTTTTTATTTTATTTTTTTATCATTATTCTTTATTAAATTTTCATAAAAAAGAGAAGTATAAAGACATACATATATCGACATATACAAAGATTATAAATACATTACAAAATCAAACATCCTTGAGATTGGCATCAAACATGTAAGTAAAGGCATCAATATTCCAGCTTTGCAGCCCTTTTAACTAGTTGTCAGTAATGAATAAGCCTACAAATTTTAGTTCAACAGAAATATGCCCACAGTCGGCTTATTTTAATATTAAAATTCGTCTGCATAGTTCGAGACTACCAATCGCGCTCATTTATTCACATACTAGAAATTCAGCTTATTTCCCAAACCATTCATACCAGGGGGTCCAAATGTTGTTGGTATGGGGGGGGGGAGGGGGGGAGGCACCGAACTTCTACCATTAAATAGTCCTGCCAATATATGAATCCATAAACGTCCATGGCTCCCCAGTCACTGCCTTATCTCCTCCATGGTTATCGTACTCTACTTACTCCTCCTGAATCAGGGACCACGCTTGCCATATTCTCTTATATTTAGGTAGGGTCTTAGAGATAGATCTATGGAAATACATTTCGGACGATGCCTGGAAATCAATCTGGGATCTGAGTTCAGGCCAGGAAGGTGTCTCGGGCCTCCTCCAATATCTCGAGAGGCAGATTTTAAATGCCAATTGGATATTTATGCACAAGGTTTTTTCATACTCATTTTTGCATGGTAGGTCTATGTGGAAAAGCACCCTACAAGGAGTTATTTCTATATTTCTGGAAAGCACTGTATCCAAAACCCACTTTAACTTATTTTTATATGCTTCTAAGGCTCCACACTCCCACCATATGTGGCTCTGAGAACCCTTCTGCCTATAGCATCTCCAGCAGAGATCATTCTCATCTACCTTGTATTTTACCAACCGAGTGGGAACTAAATACCATCACAGTGGGATGCCTTCCTAGCCTCCCCCCACGTCGTACACCATGCTTCATAGGAGAACGACTGACCCATATCCCTCTCCCATTGCAGAGTTGCCTTAGATTTCCCTCTTTGAGCAAAGGAATCCAATATTTTTACAATTTTGTCCGTTGCATTCTTTACTAGGGGGTTCTCCAGAAAGGCATCCCACCGTGGGTGATCCACGGGAAGGCAAGTTGTCAGGAAACTTTTCACTCTAAGATACGTGAAAATCTGACTTGTATCAATATTGTACATTCTCTGACGGTCCGGAAAGTGAATTAACTGCTCGTCTCTATATAGGTCCCCAACGCAGTTAATACCATTATCCCTCCAATGTTGCAGATTCAAATCTGGAATACATAGGGAAATCACCTGGGTTGGGGCACGTTTTGAAAGTGCACTATCGATTCCTAACGATTTTTTTGTTCTGTAAAATGTTTCCATAATGTCCTTATTGAGGCCTTTTTCCATTCAATTATATGTGCGATCTGGCCGCTTCTATATATATTCCTGATGTCTGGGTAGCCGAGACCCCCGTGGTTTGTTTTAGCTTTTGACAAGGTATTCTCGGACTCTTTGCGTCCCAGACAAACTTGGAAAATAGAAGGTCAAATTTCCTTAGGGTCTCTGTTGGAACGTTAAATGGAATGACTCTAAGCAGATAGACAAGCTTTGGCAAAATGTACGCCTTTAAGATGTTTATTCGTCCCATCCAAGATAACTCGGTACTTGCCCAGCGCTTACTCTCCTCCTGTAGTTTACTATATAGAGAGGAGCAGTTTAACTCAACCAAATTCTCCAACTGCGGTGGGACCTTTAACCCTAAATAATCAATATAGTCGGATTTCTTTCCTTGTTTATTAAATCTTTGTAGAAGACCATATTGATTAGGGTTAAAATAGAAGGGAATGATCTGTGTTTTAGCCAAATTTAGGCTATAGTTGGACAATAAGCTATATTTGTCTATAGAATTGAGCAGTTACGGAATCGACTGTTCTGGAGACAGCATAGTTAAATTATTATCATCCGCATATAGGGTTACCAGATGATCGTGATCTCCAATATGAATGCCCAATATCTTCCCGGACTGACGCAGATGTTGTGCCAATGGTTCGATAGTCAGGGCATACAAAAGGGGGGCCAGTGGACAGCCTTGTCTGGTTCCGTTTTTAATGCTAAACAAATCAGAAGCCAGTGAAGGACCCTCTATTCTTGCTTGTGGGTTTGAATACAGAGCTATTATGGAGTAAAAAATGTTGCCCTTCAGGCCGTACGCCTGTAGAGTCTCAGACATAAATCTCCAGTCTACCCTATCAAAGGCTTTTTCTGCGTCGAGGGCCAAGATGATTGCTGGGGACTTATTCTGATGTATGGCCTCAATTATGCCCAAGACTCTCCGGATATTGTCGGTTACAGTTCTTCCTGGGATATACCCGGATTGGTCCAGATGGACCAAATCCGTGATCACTCCCTTTAGTCTGTTTGCCCAGATCTTCGAATAGATCTTGATGTCAAGATTGATCAAAGATATGGGTCTGTAATTTACTACTGAATTGGGGTCCTTCCCTGGCTTCGGAACTGGTAGTATTGAGGCCTCCAACATTTCTGTTGGAAATCCTTTGTTTAGATTTATTGAATTATACAAGCTAGCTAAGATCGGAGAGATCATTGGGCTTAAGATTTGGTAGAATGATGTTGTAAATCCATCTGGACCCGGAGCTTTCCCTTTTTTTAATTATTGGATTGTACTATTTATTTCTGACACAGTAATCGGGCCGTTCAACTTGTCCAATTTCTGTTCAGATAGTTTAGGGAGGTTCAGAGATTCTAGATATTTGGTAACCTCTTCTAGAGTGGAGGTTAATTTTGGTTGATTATATAAAGATTGATAACATTTCCTGAATGCTTCTGCAATCTGAGGGGGTGAAATGCATTCCTGTCCTTCATAGATTATTTTTTTTATTCTGTTCGCTGCGTTTTGCAGCTTAATCTTCCTAGTCATTTCCTTCCCCACTCTATTATTACTATAGTACCATTTGTTTTTTAATCTAGATAAGGCGAACTTTGTATTTAATTTGAGTTTCTGAATAATTTGTATTTGGATCAGCTGTACTTCCTCTGTAGCTTCCCTAGATGGATTTAATTTGTGTTGTCTTTCTAACGGTGCTAGTACAGCATAAAGTTCTGGTAGGTCTTTTACCCCTCTGCTTCCTTAACCAGATATCTTTCTTAATTAAGTGTCCCCTTAGTACGCATTTCATTGCACACCAAAGCATACCTTCGGTTATACCCGGGCTATCATTAAGTTCCAAGTAGTTCTTTGCTTGATCCTGGAGCTTTTTTTTGCTTTCCATTGATTCAAGAATGTTCTCATTCAACCTCCATCGCTTCTTCCTCCTATATAGCTGATCTACTTTAATATCCAAAAAAATAGGGGCATGATCTGACCATGTGATGGACCCAATGCTGGAGGACTCACATCTGTCCAGCATGGGGGCCATCACAAAGAAATAATCTATCCTAGAGTACGACTGATGGGGTTTGAAGAAGAAAGAATAATCTCTCTGGTCCCTATGTTGTATTCTCCAAACATCATATAGATTGTGCCTAAAGATACATGAGGAGAGAGCCTCTGCTTTAGCTTTCAGCCTCGGATCGTATTTACCTATTCTAAGGATTTTCCTATCGATATTTATGTTAGCAATTGTATTTATGTCCCCACCCATTACTATCATTCCTCTGCCAAACTTGTCAATGATCGCCATGGTGGCGTTAATAAAGCTGATTGGTCTGTCCGATGGTGCATACAAGTTTACGAAAGTATATAATACATCATTTATCTTACAGCCCAATATTACTCTTCTTCCCTCCCGATCCGTCTCATGAAAGCAATATTCGAATTTGTTTCTCTCAGAGATCATTATAGTGACTCCCCTCTTTTTTTTATCGGATAGGGAAGAAGAGTAAAGGACAGGATACTTTTTGTATCTCCACAACGATTTTGTTTCCTGTTTCCAGTGAGTTTCCTGGATAAAGGCTACATCTACCTTATTTGTCTCCAGTGTATCATACAGGTAAGAACGTTTATATGGGGAGTTTAATCCCTGGGCGTTTATTGATAAGATCTTAAGGGACATCAAAACTTATTTTTTGCTCGTTCGGATGGCCCCCCTCTGTCCCCCCTCCCCCCCACAAATCAATTGTACATCCATACATCCCCATACACTCAGTTAATTCGGGTTTCCACAGCGTCGGGGGTAGGATGTCCACCGCCGCTGAGGAAATTGGACTAAAATAACAAGTCCCCATACCATCGGGGACAGGCGCGACCGAGGTCCGGGAAGCCCCTCACAATTTTACCCGTTTGTATTTTGGTGGGTCTCCAATCTATGTTCTCTATTTTATTATATATAACTACAATGAGCTTTGGGCAATCATAACAATTTCTCTCCCCTTTTTCATTTGTTGTATATTAATGATATTTACCCGGGGAGTTCGTCCCCCTTAAAGATTTAGATGGCAGGATGTTGACTATATATTTGTTTGGTTAATTGAGGGGGGGATACTTTCCTGGGCTTTCATATTTTTAGGTTTGTGTGCTCCTTATCTCCCCCTAATTTATATTTAACTAAATGTGCTGATTCCCTCTCAGGTTGGCCCCAGGAAGTTAGGAAAAAGATCGAATTCAATATTTCACGTGGGTAGGTCTGTTGATTACTAACTCTTTAATACGCACATGCAATGGCACAGGATGGATATAGGGTGAGAAAATGAGCTTGCGATAAAGTGTAGAATTCCACTTATGGTGACACGTTTACGGGGCTCAATTACTAATACCCATCTAGATAGAAAATGACCCCAGGGACATCCAGTCGTCATCGCCTCTGCCATGCAACTCTACTTCCCCCAACAGTATAAGATATTATGACTCTAATCTCTCAAGATCCAGATTACATATAAAGAATATTTTAACTGTGCCCCGTACTAGATGGTAATCCATCAAACCAAGACCACCCACCTCACCACACGTGGAGGTGGTATTACTTCCGATGTGAGTTGCCGTGATTAGTGTGTAGTTCTACTTCGTTACTCCCATGTGTCTATCAGTTAAAATAGCTACTCAGTGAGTTCCCTTACTTATAAAGTTTATAGTCTACTTATGTTATTAATAGTGTATGTGTTCAGTGTTGTAATATATATCTCCTTCCAATAATTCTTTGTTATATACATTCAATGAGATGTGCCTAATACATATTTATTTCGGTTATTTAATTTATTGCCTTATCCGTGCTAAATCCTCTTAATCTACCTATAACAAGTTCTTCCCTCTATGATATAATATATTTACCTAAATTCATGCGTGTTTAGTGTCCAGCCCTTCAACCGTAAACTAAACTCTAAGTGTGTGATATTTATTAAACTCATTACATATATGTGTACTGCCTTTCAGGCATAGTTTATTGATTCTAACTGTTGTACCATTTCATTCCCCCTTGCTCCAAGTTCACCCCTCCCGGCCGGTATTTTAGCAGTATGCTTGGCTTTACTGTAGAATTGCCCATACTCATTTGCCTCCTTGGACTTCCTGATAGGCACCTTCTTTACTACGGGATTTATGTGTGCAACGATGTCCTAGATTTCATTTTAAATCCCTACAATTCCCCGTAAGTCTATAAGGGGCCACATGTCTGTCAGTCCCAGCCATCATTCCTTCATCTTAATCTAACGGCCATTCTCTGTTTCCCCAACTCAAATTCAAAGGCTTTTCTCTCCATTCTCTTCATCATCCTCCTATGTCTCCCCACTGCGATTGCCCATTACCCTCCATAGACTATAAAGCCCGCCCGGTATCCCCGGAATATTTGACCCCCCACCTAGTTGATTATCTCCTCATCATGATTTACAGCTTCCCGGTACTTTGCTGCTTCTTCCCATATGCTTCTCCCCCCCTCCATACCCTCCATCCCCACCCCTTCATTGGTTTCACTCCCTCAGTGGCCCCACTATCTTTAGGTTTGAGCTTTTCCCCTTTGGTAGTTTTATTCTCCTAAATCTAATTTCTATCTCTGGATTAGCTAGCCAGCTATGTAGATACTATGGCCTTTTCAGGCCCCACAGGGAAATCTTGTCTCTTGCTTGTTGCGGGTCATAGCATATATAGATTTTATCTTGATAGGAGATTATTAGTTTTGTTGGGAATCCCCAGGAATACCTGATTCCCACATCTCTTAAACAAGCGGTAGAGTCTGAATATTTTTGTCTTGCTTGTCTTGTATGGTATGATAAGTCCGTGAATAATTTAAAAACTGCAAATTTAGAAGCTTTAGATGGATCCTTCCTAAATTCCCGCATTAGATCTTCTTTTAGTCTCGCGCTGAATAAGCAAACCAGGACGTCTCTAGGATCTTTTGTTTGTGAAATAGTAGATGGTTTTGGTTGCCTAAGTGCTCTTTCTAGTGCATAGTGATGGATAAAAGTGGGATCTATGTAGGTAGTTAAGAGTTCTCTTATAAAGGCAAACAGACCCATGACTTCCTCCGGAATACCCCGAATTTTTAAATTCTGCCTGCGTGAGCGGTCTTCCAGGTCTGCCAGCTTCATCTCCAGTTTTGGAATTTCATTAGTTGTTTGTTCCTGTTTTGTTTGGAAATCTACTAATTTTATATTTATATTCTTTATTTCATTATATCACTTTACAAAAAATATAAAATAGCAAACAGATAGATTTCTTGTTTCCATTTTGTAATAATCCAATAAAGCATCCTAAATAATCTGTTGTGCACATTCATTCACTGTCATCTCCCATATGTCATTCATCCTATCATTCATCCTTTGGAGTGGGGGTCCCGTCCAGGTCGGCGCCAGCGGTCAAGTCCAATGGGGGCCCCTTTCACTCATTCCCTCAAAGCCTCAGATTCCTCTTATCTTGGTCCATGGGGACCATATTCCCCTGTGCAATGTGAGTTGGCCCTTTGCTCTATAGAACCCCGATTCCATCTCCCTTTGATATTCTATTTGGTTAACTGCTGAGATCCAGGGAACTGTGTCGGGACATTTCCAGAGCCTCGCTATTACTATCTTAACAGCCAGAAATATATTTACCAGAAGTTTCTTCTGTTCTACCCTGTAGGAATCTAAATGCATATGGAGCAGGAACATCTGGGGGGGAATGCTATCCATGGTGGGAAACATATGTTTTATTATCTCTATCATCTTTGTTTTTATTAAGTTTAAATAGTCACACTTCCACCATATGTGTAAAAAGTCCCCCACTTCTCTTCCACATCTCCAACAGAGTTCCGAGTTTTGACTTGAAACCTTGTGGAGCTTTGTCGGGACCCAGTACCACTGATATACCAATTTGTACTGTAGTTCCTGCAAAGCCACACTGTGAATTGTCTGTCTAACAAAGGTTAATGTTTGCCACCATTCTTTTAATGAGAATGTAGTCTGCAACATCAACTCCCATTTATGCATTGAGTTTGATTTATCTGCCGTCTCATCATTTCTAAGTAGTTTAATTGTACGAGAAATTTGTTTTGGTTTAGAAATAGTTTCCAAATAGTCATCAATTGGATGGCTCTTCATTATCTCCTTTTTATTTATATAGCTTTTTATTCTTAGGAAGGTAAATAGTTCTCTTCCAGAAAGACCGTATTTCTGTTGGAGCAATGGGAATGATATTATTTCATGAGCTTGCATAATATCTCTCAATGTTGTGATATCATTACCTAGCCATCCTGAGATCTCCAGGTCAGTTATGTCATATGTCAAAGTTTCAAGTGGGGTGTTGAGGGTTAGTTTATTCAAAATTCCCAGTCTTTTCTTACATTTATCGATAGTGATCAATCCATCTCTTACAATTGGGTTTTCTGTCCCTTTCCTACTGATATATTTCGTATTACTCCAGAAGATTTTATCTAATCTATAGGGACGAAAATCTTCCCCTTCCATCTGGAACCAGTCTAAAGTGGTCGATCTTTTATTTATCCAATCCATACAATGGGAAATCATACATGCCTCATGAAGATCTACAATATCAGGGAATGCTACTCCTCCTTCTTTTGTTCTTCTTTTCAAAATTATTTGTGAGATCCTGGGTTTGCGGCTTTTCCAGATAAACTCTACAAACATCCGCTGGAACTGAGTCAGGATCTTATGCTGTACTCTGAAAGGAATCGTTCTGAACAAATATAGTACCCTAGGAATGACATAAGAGTTCACTATATTTATTCTTCCTATCCAGGTGGTCTCTAAGCCCTTCCATTTAGTCAATTTCTGCCTCAGTTGTCTCAGGAGTTCAAGGTAGTTATTCTCATTGGAGCCCCTATAATCAAAATCTAAACCTATCCCCAAATAGTCAATCTTTTTTCTACTCCAATCAAATTTATGTTGTTCTTTAAGTAACTCCAGCTTTGAGTTGTCCATATTTGCTGTTATTATTTGGGTTTTACCCAAATTTATTTTATAGTTTGAAAATTTGGAGAAGTTATCTATTACTTTTAATACTTCTAATATCGAAATCTCTGGTCTGGCCAGGGACAGGAGGACATCATCTGCATACAAAGTTATTTTGCTTTCTTTATTCCTTATCTGTATTCCGTGTATCCCCTCGTTTTCTCTTATCATAGCAGCCAAAGGCTCTATTGAGAGAATATACAGGAGCGGTGCCATGGGGCATCCTTGCCTGGTACCGTTACTGATAGCAAAGTAGTCCGATAAAAACATTGGGCCCGCTACTCTTGCTATTGGTTCGGAATACAGTAACATAATATTATTTTTAAAGGATCCGATTATACCAAATCTCTCCAGTACTCTATCCAGAAATCTCCAGCTGACTCTGTCAAACGCCTTCTCAGCGTCTATTGCTAACAGGGCAGCTGGGATCTGGTGAGTATTAATTTTGTGCAAAATATTAAATATCTTTCTTGTATTGTCAGATGCCCTCCTGCCCTGTACAAACCCAGATTGATCCCCATGTATTAGATCTGGCATAATCCCTTTTAATCGATCTGTCAGTATCTTTGAATAAATCTTTAAGTCAATATTGATAAGGGATATTGGCCTATAATTACATGGATATTGGGGGTCTTTGCCCTGTTTTGGGATAGGGGTAATTGAAGCTGCTAACATCTCTTTCGGAACTCTCTCTATTTCTAGCATGTTATGGAACGTTTTCAATAATGATGGAGCAACTACCTTGACAAGTTTTTTATAAAAAGGTGCCGCAAACCCATCGGGGCCAGGTGCTTTGGCCGATTTTTAGTTACTGATGATATCTATAACTTCTCTAATAGTTATTGGGGTGTTTAAACTTTTTAATTTTTCAGGAGATATTGTGGGGATCTTCAGAGTTCTTAAAAATCCATCGATCTCTGCTCCAGATGGCTCAGTTTTATTTAAATTATAGAGGGATCTATAGTATTCTGCAAATGCTTGAGCAATTGCATTAGGAGTTAGATGTTTCCTATCCCCTACTATAATTCTCTTTATATTTTTCTTACCCGTTTGGTATTGTAATTTTTTTGTAAGTGATTTCCCTGATCTGTTATTTTCGTGATACCATTTTTTAATCAAGAACAGTATTGTTCTATTTATTTTCTCAAATGTTTGAGTCTTTATTTTCCCTTTAATTTCTTGTATTTCTGCTGTTAATTTACTATCTATCTGTATTTTATTCTTTTTTTCTAGTTTTACTAATTCTATATGTAATTCGGCTAGGGATTTCCCTCTTTTTTTTTTTTGTTGTGCTCCCAATTTCATAAATAAACCCCGCATATAACATTTAAATGTACACCAGACAGTTGTTTGTGTCACTTCCCCGTTTTCATTTTCCTTAAAGAAGGCTTCTGCCTCTGATTTCAGATAGGCCAAATCTACGGCAGAATCCAAGATTTTTTCATTCAACCTCCATTTATTTCTGACCCTATAATCGGGATTCTTTTTCAGATCTATACTCAATGGGGCATGGTCTGACCATGTGATTGGCCCTATTTCTGATTTTACCACTCTAGCCAGATCGTTCGCCTTCATTATGATTAGATCTATTCTTGTGTATGTCTGATGCACATGTGAGAAAAAGGTATAATCTCTCACCTCGGGATTAAGCATACGCCAACAATCATACAATGAGTTACAATGAAGAAATTTCTGAAGACCCGAGGGATTCCCTATCTGTTTTGGCCTCGCACTAGGGTCAAGTTTCCCATTTCTATCCATCCGCTGGTCTACTATTGCATTGAAATCCCCTCCAAAAATCAGTGTACCACATACCACTTTATTTGCCGTGCATAGCAACTCGTTCAAGAATCTAGTTGGAGACTGATTGGGGGCGTAGATGTTTATCAAATTATAAATTTGATCCTCTATTTTAGCTATTAATATAATATATCTTCCTTTAACATCCTTGATTTGGTGTATATATTCGAATTTTAATTTATTGGAGACAATTATTGCCACACCCCTTATTTTTTTTGATCCAACTGTGTTTGATGCGAATATCACTGGGTATTTACTATATTTCCATAACCTTTCTGGTTGTTCTATCCAGTGCGTCTCTTGTACAAATAAAATATCCACTTTTTTATCAATCATATACTTATAAAGACTCCCCCGCTTTTGGGGCGAATTTAACCCCTGTACATTAAATGTTGCTACTCTAAAAGTCATTGTTCAGGAAGTTGTCGTAGTGAAAGGGGCCTCCCTCGACGGCAGGCCCACGACCATGGGGACCCCCAACCCCTCCCCATATACACACTCCCTTACATTCATTCATACATACATCTGAATCGCAATGCATTACTTCCTGCCCGCAACTCAGAATCCTGCTACCGCTGCAGGAGTTCCCTCCGAGATACCCTTACCCCATCTTCCTCCACCACTCACCTCTCCCCCGTCTCCGTCCACTCTACTTTTTTAATTATCGTTTCCTATCCCTCCCTAAATGTCCTCTCAGCTAGAATGTTTACTTTACACATGAGGCACTGGAGACTGAGGGGACTACATCTCTTTCTCCCATTTGTACATTACTAATATCATTGTACTCTTGTACAGGGCTCCAAGTTCAAATTCTATGCCTAAGTTGTTCCACTTCAAGTAATTATTCAATTATAATTTCAAATACAGCAGACTCTTATTGGAGACAGTCTTCTTTTCTTAATACCGTACTTCTAGAACACAATGTTTATATACCTCCTTATTTTCCTCTCTGGTCCCTGTGATAAGTTGTATTCTACATATATCTCTCTTTTGTACCCCCTTATAAGACATAATTTTAGTACATGTGTTCCTTTCTAATGGATCGGACCTGGGAGGAATCCAAAAAACACCACTAATTCCCTTTCCCCCTATCTCTAATCCCCCGTTCCTTTACCTCTTCCCCTCGTCTCTGCTCTGTCCCTCCTCCCGCCTATCACTGTATCACCCCCTCCTCTTCCCTCTCCCCTCTCTCCCCCTCTCTCTCCCTTATGTAATATATGTAATACTATTTTTATCTTAAGTGTATCATGTTTATATATTACTAGTGAATCCATATTGCTATTATATCTATCTTATTTATAATGTGTTTATCTATATAAATATAGTTTTATATTATTAGTGAGTCCACATTTCTATTACTTCTATCATATTTGTATTGTGTTTTACCCTATGTCTAATGTGATTACCTTTAAATGATGAAACTATTTCTATTTTTACAAAAAAAAAGCGTGATTTTATGTGATATTCCCCCTTTCCCCTTCCATTTTCTCTTCCCCTCCCCCCTCTTCTTCCTCTCCCCTTCCCTTTTTAAATATTGTGTAAAATCCTCCTAAATCTCTATAACACCAAATTTTGTGTCCACTTATACGTCTATCAAATCCTTCAATTATCAATAACTACTGTCCCAAGTAAACTTTGTACCTCTTCTAGAATCAATCCTTCCACTTAATTCTCTAGACAGAGGAGGAGAGAGAGAAAGGGAGAAGAAAAAAAAAAAAATGTACGGGAGGGATTAGTTCCAGGTTTGTTACTCAGAGAGTATATTCCATTCAATTAGTCTCTCCTTTAAGGCCACTGGTTTTTTGATGATATATGTGGTATCGTTATAGGTAATGCTCAGACCTGTTGGAAATAGCCATTTATATTTAATGTCATTATTTCTTAAAACTGGAGTTAGATCATTAAATTCCCTCCTGGCCTGTCTGGTAGCATAGGACATGTCCGAAAATAGATTGATGCCCTCATAGCCCTCCATCTCCACCGGTTTAGCTCTTGATGCCTGCATTACTATGTCTTTCGTGTATCCAGATGAAATCTCACGATTACATCCCTTGGTAATGTTGCGTCAATTTGCTTTGGTTTGTACAGCCGGTGGAACCTTTCAAACGGGTGTAAACCCAGTTCTTCCCGAGATATATATGTTTCACAGATCCTTTTTATAAATTCTTCCAGTTGATTTTGCTGTATTGCCTCTGGTATTCCTCTGATTCTAATATTTTTCCTTCTGGATCTGTCTTCTAGGTCAGTCAGTTTAGCCTCGAGTTGGTTTACTTTATTTTCGAGTGTTTTATTTTTCCCCGATAATAGGGAATGATCTTGTTGGATAATTTTTATAGCTGTTGCTTGTGTGTTTAAAGATTCCGCCAGCCGGACCATTTCTTCTTTTAATTCGGTTATGTTTTTTTCAAGATCTTGTTTAATTTTTATATACAAGGTATCGAGCATCTCTGTCATCCCCTGTTGTGTTATTACTTGTCCCGCATCGTTGTCCTCAGAGGATCTTGAGATATCTGTCTCCCTCAGTTCTCTCTGTTCCAGCTGCATTGATTTCCTTTGTTTTAAGTGTGCTTGAGTCGGGGATTTAGGGGAGTAGAATTGGTCTATTGGTTTATTTCTTTCATGTGTCTTACTCTTATCTTTTTCCTTCTCCTTTTGTTTGGGAGCCATATTTGGAGAGAACCTTTCCCCCTTCTTTCTCACTTCTCCTTTTTTCTCAGTTTCCCCTTCTAACGTTCCTTCACACCTTGCCCCCTACACTCCGATTTATCAGGAATTGACCAATCTTAGCAAGTATCAGCAAAGAAGCAGTTATGGCCAGCAGGTGTCCGCTTGCTCTGGTCAGAGGGCAAATATCTTCGTTATCCTTTGGATCTTGGGATCTTTACCTCGATTCCCTTGTATTCTTGTTCTCAAAAACACTGTGTATGGGTCGTAGGTTGTTAGTTATTTTTGTGCTGATTGTTCTTGACACTATGCTATACAGACAGTCTAGTGTCCGGATGTTACTGGTCAATATCCGTGTCAGAGGGTCCCAGAGACTTCAACAACTGCCTCTAGCCCACGTTATTAATGGTTTTTGTTATATAAATTCAGCGTTTGGCCTTTATCTCGGGTTATAATAGTGCAGTCTGAACAATCTGGACCATGAGCCCGATTCACTCAGCACCTTTTTTATCCATTGCCAGGCGAATACTACTTAGTCAGATATTACAAGTGGAATGTCGCCTTCTCAACTGCCAACTCAATGTATTTAATGTTCCTAGGATAACGCCAATCTTGATGCAGCATATAGTCTGCCCTCACTTCGTAGTTTAGATTGTAACATCGACCATTTGTAATGTATTTCAATAGTATGTCCCTTTCAAGGGTAACTATCTGTTACCAGTGTAAGTAGGAAGGCTCTGTGCAATTTCAGGATTTATAATCCGGTTGTAACAACACTGATCAATGTCCTTATCCGCTCGGTATATTTAGTAGTCCCAGGTCCGTATTATGATATCACATACAGTTCAGCCCTCCCTTTATAACATCAATCTTTTTCAAGAATCAGATTACCGCTTTAAATAAAGAGGTTCTATGCCGCTTCCAGACTTATAACCACGGCCCTCAAATCCAAATTCCACTATTATCTTCAGTCATCCTGTAATGTAATAATGTAACTCCTTCTAGGATATATATCGCCCTGCCGCTTTAAGTTGGGGACTCAGTGTGATTTTCTCAGCTTTCTGCTGCTTTTATTATCTTCCCTCTCTCTCTTTCCTGCTCTTCCTCCACTTTTCCTCCCCTCCTCTCTCTCACCCTCTTCTTTTATTTCTTGTTTGTTTTTATATCTCCCACTTTAGTAACACATCGAGAGGGATATTTATAGCAGTATCAGTCTACTCACGGAGCCGTCGGGTGAGAGAAATGCGGAAGTACAAACGATGGTGTTTACACGTGGAGGGGAAAGGTATCTCTCGGTAGCTGAGGGAGAAGGCAACAGCTCGGCAGCCTTTAATTACCCCACATGGAGCGATCACCAAGCCAGATTTGCAGGTGGACGGGTCGTTGGTCGAGAGCAGCGGCGGATCATGGAAGGGAGCAGTGCACCCTCGGAGTCTCCATAGCGGCGTGCACGCGACCGGAACTCACGTCACGTCCGCATCACCCTTCCGGAAATCTACTAATTTTACATGCAGTGCAGCCACTTCTGTAGATTGAGAAGAGATTGCGGATTTTATCTGAGATAACTCATCTTTATAGTTTGCGAAATTTGTATCCAGGTCTATTTTGATTTTAGCGTATAATGCATCCAAAGCTGTTATCAAGTTAGATTGAGTTATATATGTTGTTGTTTCTTGTGTAGATGACTATAAAGTCCGATCTGGCGAGCTCTTATCTGTTGCTACCGAGGTATTCATTTAAGCTTTAGGGGAGAAGTATGCCTCAATGGGATGAGGTTTCCCCAATCTCTGAGTGTTTTTGCTTTTCTCACTTTTATCGGGTTTGGGAGGCATTTTCCTATCTTACTGGATTAATGCAATATACCCAGTAGTTTCTTTCTTTTTCTAACTTCTTAGAGTAGTTGTTTACTTCAGTTCCTCCGGTTGCAGCAGGTTGTGATGCTGCTAATCCGAAGAAATGCTTGTTTCCACAATCTGCCACTTTAGCAGCAAGTAGTATCCCCCTTAGGTTTAATACCAGTGTGGTTTGTAACCAATTTTCTTTTATAATCAGAAGGGACTTAGTTGGCAATAAGATTAATTCAGGAAAGTGTAGCAGGAAAGTGTAGCAATGCTTTGTTTCAGCTCTCAACCGGCTGTGGAGCTCAAAATTCCACTAGGGCGGCTAAATATTACCTTGGAAAGGTTGTAATGACACTTGGCTTGTTTGTCAATAGGGGGCTTTTAGCCAGAGGATTGCCTATTTGTTGTAGAGGTTCAATCTTTGTGCTTATGTGCCTTTTCAATTGTGAAAGATTTGCTCCAATCTAATTTCCCCCTTAGATAAACTTCTTACAGAATTTAAATGCAATTTATGCCACAGATACTGCGTATAAAGTCATATGACCATAACCTCCTTTCCTTTCCACATATACGGAACGTAGGCTTATATTGGTACACCAGGGGATATCTAGGCTTATACCGTACGGTTTTTGTGGAGTGTATGCTAGCTAACAAGTCACTGCTGTATTGAATTGAAGAGTTTGTGGTGAGGGATTAGCCGATGTTAAACTTCGAGTGGTTCACCCTTGCCAGTACAGGACAAGTTAAAGGCTTGGGAGATAACACAGGTTCTATGTACTTGGCCTTCTTGCGTTTCTCCTCCCTTTACAGAGTTTCAATGCTTTAAATTATGGGTGCCCCATATAGCTTTAGTTATTCATAGCACCTTTCCATTTCCCCACAAACAATAAACACCATGTGTTGATCCCTCCTGGGATATTGAAGTCAGTACAGAGTTGTTTATATAGGATGCATAATATCTGTCAAGTCACTGGAATAATAGATTAACAGCAGATTTGCAGAACGAGGTGTTAGCATGAGTTTCACATTTAGGGCAGTTCACTCTGTTAGTTCAGCCTGACAAATGTTCCAAAAAATAATTTTTTTTTCTTTTTTTTTCTTTTTTTATAAGATTCTCTGCTCAGTTCGAAATTCAATAGAGTTTATACCCAAAGTGAGAATTAGGAATTATTTATCCATATCCCCTTTTCTTTCTCCACTATGGAAATTAACACTTTTGCACTAGTTCCACGTGGGGTAGCAGGCATTTGCGATACAGTTTTTATGCAGAGACCTTTAACGTTCCAAACATTGCTATATTATCTTTGTAGCAGATTTGTGACGAAATGCTAGAGTATGTGAAAATTCGGGGAGCTTCCCTTCACAAGTTATTGCATATAGCAGACTTGGCCAATATACGATAGCATCATCCACATTCATAAGCTTTTTTTTTTTTTTTTTTTTTTTTACTTGCCGCCTCCGAGAGATATTTCCTGGCCAGGTATGAGCTAGACGGGAAGTTGCTGCTGACCGCGCTGCTTGGTGAGCTGCATCGCCTTTGCGTCCACCAATGAGAGGACGCTGGTTAGCGGGTGGCGGGATACCGGCTTCGAATCACAGCAGGGGGACAAGTCGAGCATTAAGTCCGTCGAAGTTGCTGCCAAGCCTCGGGCTCTCCCAAACCTCAGCCACGCCCCTCATGCTCGACGCACACGTCCTACATCATCACCGCTGCATTCACACATTGCACCTAAAGGACTTAACACAGCACCATACAGTACCCACAGAAATTGCCATGCACCTATATTGCACCCACAGCACTTGGCTTGCACTCATATTGCACCTACACGATTTGGCATGCCACAGTGTCACTTTGCCCCACAGAACTAGCCAGTGTCACTTTCCACATAGTACATGTTATTTTGCCCCACAGACCATGCCACAGCATCACTTTGGCAATTAAAATATGCCAGTATTTAATCCCTCGATATGCCAGGATTTAGCTATTCAATTTGCGAGGATTATTTTGCCACTCAATATGACAGGATTATTTAGCCACTCAATATGCCATGATTTAGCCATTCAATATACCAGGAGTTTGCCCCCCAATATGCCATTTAATATGCCAGTATTTTGCTCTCAATATGCCAGGATTTTGCCACCAATATGCCATTTAATATGCCAGGATTTTGCTCTCAATATGCCAGGATTTTGCCCCCCAATATGCCAGGATTTTGCCCCTCAATATGCCAGGATTTTGCCCCTCAATATTCCATTTAATATGCCAGGATTTTGCCCCCAATATGCCAGGATTTTGCCCCCCAATATGCCAGGATTTTGCCCCTCAATATGCCAGGATTTTGCCCCTCAATATTCCATTTAATATGCCAGGATTTTGCCCCCAATATGCCAGGATTTTGCCCCCCAATATGCCATTTAATCTGTCAGGATTTTTCCCCCCAATATGCCATTTAATATGCCAGGATTTTGCTCTTAATATGCCAGGATTTTGCCCTCAATATGCCATTTAATATGCCAGGATTTTGCCCTCAATATGCCATTTAATATGCCAGGATTTTGCCCCCCCCCCCCCCCCCAATATGCCATTTAATATGCCAGGATTTTGCTCTCAATATTCCAGGATTTTGACCCTCATTATGCCAGGATTTTGCCCCCAATATGCCATTTAATATGCCATGATTTTGCCCCCCAATATGCCATTTAATATGCCAGGATTTTGCACCTCCAATATGCCATTTAATATTCCAGGATTTTGCCCCCCAATATGCCATTTAATATGCCAAGATTTTGCCCCCCAATATGCCATTTAATATGTCAGGATATTGCCAATTAATATGCCAGGATTTTGCCCCTCAGTATGCTCGTTACGCCACCCTCCTCCCCAGCCAGTACTTACCTCCTTGCTGCTGTCTCCCGGTGCAGGTCCATGGTTGTGAGGGAAGCGTTGTGCACTCCCCTCCAGCCGTGCGGATCAATAAAGTTTGCTTTAAAAAAAAGTTTGAACAAACTTTTTTGATCCGCACGGCTGGAAGGGAGCACACAACGCTTCCCTCACAGCCACGGACCTGCACCATGAGACATCAGCAAGGAGGTAAGTTTTTGATTTTTTTTTTAATACATGGGGTTCCGGCAGCACGGGTGTCACCCCCGCTGGAGGTGTCACCCGGTGCGACCCGCACCCCCCTCATGACGCCACTGCCCGCAGTGTCTCCCCATCAGTTCCAGTATCATCATGGACACCTTTAATATTGGGCTTTAATTTAGGATTAGGACATATAGACAAATCCCTCCCCCTTTTCTATTTACTTTGTCCTTTCTAAAAAGTAAATAGCCTTGTAAATTAACTGACCAGTCATGGGTTTAATCCCACCACATTTCTGTGATACTGATTAAATTGTACTGTTCAGCACTTACCAGTATCTCCAACTCACCAATTTTGTTTGTCAAGCTTCTTGCATTTGCTAAAATAAATTTAAGATGACTACCCATTTTCTGTTTATTAGTTGAAAAACACTTAATGTCTGCAGGTTTCTGGGAGACATAGTAGAAAAGGGCATCTGCCGAAATCTGCAATAGCTACTAGAGAAGGATATTTTTAACACACAATAAATATTTACGTACCTACAATTAAAACATTATATAGGGACACTAGGGAGAAGTAATAATATACCTCAGAAGGAAACATATTTTGAACTGTGGTGTAAAAGGGAAGAGGATAATAGGGGCTCCCTGTCACTGGTATATAAGATGGCAAATGTGTTGGAAGATATTCCTTCCTACTATACAGAGGACTGGGAAAAGGATTTAAACTGACAATTCTCAGAAAAAAAGATTGGCTAAAATGTTTCTATATGTCACAAAAATGCTCCATATCTAGTAAACATCAGGAATTGGAATATAAACTGTTAATTTATAAAGACACGGAGCCTCATATTTATGCATATCTCTTTCCATTTATTCCCTCAGCATAAATAAATATTCGTCTCCGTGTCTTTATAAATCATGACTTTATGTCATGACTTAGTAAAATCCTACAATTAGGTGGTATAGGGTCCCAGCGAAGTTAAATAAGATCTTTCCATCAGCTAGCAAGCTTTGCTGGAGGTGTAATTTAGAGATAGGAGATCTCCTACATATATGGTGGCGAT
Source organism: Pelodytes ibericus (assembly GCA_036172795.1). Lineage (NCBI taxonomy): Eukaryota > Metazoa > Chordata > Amphibia > Anura > Pelodytidae > Pelodytes > Pelodytes ibericus. Next base: position 164,786,894 of record CM069862.1, read on the forward strand.
GAAAAAAAAAAATACATTGCTCCAGTACAAGAGTACTGGAGCAATATAAAACAAGTGATTCAACAGGTAGATATATTGGAAAATAAGCTGACACCAGAGTTGATCTTATTGAACCATACTACCTTACCAGTTAAGAAGTATAGGAATATGCTAGCCTTAAGGCTCATAAATGCTGCAAAAAGTTTAATTCCACAATTTTGGAAAAGAGATAGGACCCCCCTGTGAGAGCTGGGGAAATAGAAAGGATAAAGAAAGCTGAAGAAATTACGCAGTTGGATATAATGATCTGGCTTCCATGGGACCAATACTGTGAATCAATAGAAAGACAGTCCCGTGGGCTAGACATAATAAATGCTGCCCTACGGGGAGACGATAGCATAGATAAAGGACCCTAAAATGAGGACGGTGGGCAAAAGGATCTGAGGGGTAGAGAAAAAACAATATATTATAGTATAAGAATGATATCGTAGAAAGAAAAATAAAAATAATAAATAATAATAAATAATAATAATAAAATAAAAATAATAAAATAATTAAAAGAAAAACAAAGATACATTTAGATTGTGAGGTGCATTAGTTCATAATACTAAGCGTGAATGGGTGAATAGGAGTGAGAGACGTATATGGGATAGAAAGCAGAAGACAGGGTTGCCAACAACGTGGCAGAGTGGTATTACAAGTTAGAATCAATGTTAAACAATTAGAAATATCGATCAGAATCCCTGTTCCTTTCGAGGTGGGAACTATGATATGGAGGTTGAAAGGACAGGGCTACGGCTATGGATATAAATTAGGTTAACCTTAATTTAGTATTAACAACTATAACCATGTATATCCGTGAGATTTTATAACAACCCCAATATGTGTATCCTGTTGTATGAAGGGTGATAGGAATAAGAATTTAATAATTTATAGGGATATTGTTATTTACACACATATTCTTTCCTGTGTATTTAAGAGAAAGGGGGTAATGGATATGGATTTATGGATAATGCATTTTGTATTTCAGTATGACTTAACTGATATGTATTTATGGAAATGTATTTTGTACTTTTTCAATTACAATTAAACCTGCAGACATTTTTTTTTATGTACCGCCCTATAATCAATGCTAACCCCACCACTGCTTTCCTCCTCCTTTTCCAATTGGATTACCATTTCCTTGGATTTGCTGAATAGCTCCACAGAGTAAATTCCAAGACACGATTGTCATCTTGCTCCAGCAGGTGATCTTGGAGGTATCACGCGTATGACAGGGTTATATCAGCACACCATTTATTACCCTAAGGGGAACACAAACTTGAAAGATTAAAGGCCACATACAGTACTTACCTCTCAGAATTGATTGCAAATCGCGGGCGCTACCGTCAATGGAACTGTTTAAATCAAAGTTGATGTTTCTACATCGAATGAACTTTGCATTGTATGTGTGGGAACTGGATACAATTTAAAACATAACTTTTAATGAAAATTCTTAAATCTCTAAGGGTGGTATTGGCTTCCTCCCCACAGTGACTTAGTGTAACAACATACACACATAAAAAACACATATTTTGTACAAACTACAAATATTTAAAAACATCCCATTCCCCATATAAGAGTGTCAGGAAATGGTAATACAAGGATTGTAGCCACTTTTATTGTTTCCAGTGTATTTGGGGTGGCTAGTACCCTGTGTTATTTGGTGAGATAGTGTGGGTTCTATTACCAGTAAATTGGTTCAAATGACCTTAAAAATTAGTTCTTACCACCTGTAAAGAAACCCAAACATCTTATAGGAGTGTATTTTAGCTATAATTCAACTCCCCAGTTAAACAGTCCATTCTATAACCAAATGTTATTAAGACTGATATATGTCAGCCACTGATACTCAGTTAGATAGATCTCAGAGCCTGTAAACGCATAGTTGTTTTAGGGACATACGAGTGGTTTAAGGACAAACAAATGTTAGCAGTCTGTGCCTGCAGGCTTATCTGTAAAGTAGCCTGCTGCCTTCGGCTTCACCGCTTAGTGTGACCAGTAAAAGTGTCCACCACTCAAGATTAGCTGTCCTATTTAGTATGAAGGCTGAGATATACTTCTATCAGTGCTATATCGCCCAACAATCATTTTCGCCGTAGCTCCAACACCGGAGCATATAGTTCTGTCCAGGGCTTTAACCAGAGTGTAAAAGTGGTGGAGATTTAAATATCCCTGCCACTACGTATCATTGGTTAGCATTAGAGTCGCGAGGACCAATCAGCCGCCAGTGGGAGTATTTCTAGTACCGAGCGCACTACTTCAGCTGTCTATTTCGGTTTAACTAAAACTGAAATTCATTGATCAGTTTATGAATGGAACGTATATGAATTACTGTAAGAACAACATTTCGGTTCAGTTTCAACAATGTGTTTATACGAATTGAGTCTGTTTAGACGAGTTAGTTGAGAACTGAGTCTGTTTAGACTAATTAGATGAGAACTGAGTTTATACAGTCTAGGGATGATATTTCTACTTTAGCATTTCACATGAATTTCGGATAACTACAAAAGTCCTTTAGACGAAACTCTTGTGAACTGGATACATATAAGCCAGATGGAGAATTTCCCTTAGCTGTTAATACCAGTTTTCAATAGTAATTAACTCTCCTTAAAAATGGGGAAGTGTATTCATTTTAGAATTCAACTTATTAGTGTGTGCTGATACTTTGGTAACGTAATAAGCTAAAGTACTATTAGTTCTGTATGTGATTATGGTTATTGAGGGTGAAGGGAGGAAATAAAAAGTTTAATAATTCTGAAGAGCACGGTTACCATTGTACTCTGATTATTGGTAATAATTTCATTAGTTAAGACCAGTAAGGATTAGTAAGATATGCTAGGCATGTTATTATTTGATAAAGGGACGGAAAGAGAATCCCTCATTAAGTCCCGAGAGGGTCAATGATTTAAGTTGGAAAATCCAAAACGATTCCCTTTGTAGTAATCTTTTATTAGTGTCTCCTCCTCTAGGTCGGGGGGAGGCTTTTTCAATTCCCTTTAATGATAATACTTTAGGGTCCCCATTGTGATATGTATACACGTGTCTTGAAATTGGGGTATCAGTTTTGTTGGTTATGTCACTGACCTGTTCTAAAACTCTCCTCCTCAGTTCTCTTGTTTTGCCCACGTAAATCATGGCACACTGGCAAGTGGCCATATTTACCACAAAATTGGTTTTGCAATTTATAAAGGTTTTGATGTCATAGGTTTCCGTTTTATTACAGTTGTCGAACTCCTTAGAAGTTGCCATAAACTTACAGGCCTTATATGTTCCACATTTGTGGGAACCTGTGGTGGGTTTAAGCCACGTCAATTTCTTTTCCACTCCTGTCGGTCCCAGATGGCTGTGGACTAGGGTGTCTCTCAGACTTGGTCCCTTTTTCATTGTGACAGAGACTTGGGGTACGAGAACTGGTTTAATGTGTTCGTCCTCATTGAGGATAGACCAGTATCTGTTCAAAAGTTTTTTAGTATCAGAAAAAAGATCACACTAAAAATAGATGTCACCCAATATAATAAATGTGGCATTGTCAAGATTACATTCTAAAGGACATGGTTCTGGCCAGGAGTGGAACATAAGATTCAAAAGGTAACTGATATTTTAAATTGATCATAAATGTTCTGTATCACTGTAATAATTATCATAAGCTGTTTTATGTGAACTGCTACCCTAAAACCTTACTCTATGTATGTGATTGAAGCAGAACTGTTTGTTGTTACCTGATCCATGCTAATAAACTGTACAGCATGGGACAAGTGGCCTTGATAATGTTTGTGTCAGGCTCCAGGTCCGACTATCCACAGGCATCAGGGTCCCCTTTCTCCTTCACTCACCTCCAGAGCTCCGTCCTCCCGTATTGTGGCCACGCAGTTGCGGACTAGGCCGCATCCCCGGCCACAAGTAGCGCTTGTGCCACCAGGGGGCGTGGCTTCATGGCAAGAGGCGTGGCTTCACGGAAAAGTGGTGTGGCTTCGCGATCAAGAGGCATGGTCACTCAACACAGGACTAGGTAGAGGAAGGAGTGTGGGTGTTGCCTTTCCAGCACACCAGCTATGCAGTGAATGGCAGAGGGAGGATACTGAGAGCTGAGGGGAGGGGTTATGGTGCCTGACTCCCTATTTAAACCCTGCTCACCTGCCATTCTGTGCTTTTTTATTCCCAAGCTAGGTTCTCTCCTTGTGAAGTTCCTGTTACCCTTCATTGCTATTCAGCATTGCATTTTGAACCACTGGCTACTGACCCTTTGGCTCCCCTCTTGGATACTGCTGATCTCTCCTCCTGACCCCGGCTTCCCAAACTCGTTTTTGCTACTAATCTGCCTGCCTTGACCCTCTGGACTGCCTTTGACCTTGCCTTTGCCTAATCCCTTTGTACTTTTGCTTTTGGGCTTACCTACAGCTGGAGCTCCCCTGCGCTACGCTCCTGACTCCCAGCCTCACAGAATAAACAAGCAAACTATGGAGCCTGCAGGGATAGCTGAGGCTATACATGCGCTCACACAGCAAATGCTGGCCCTGACTCACACCGTACAGGGCATGCAAAAGCACCAACAAATCCTTCAAGCCCAGGTGCAAGCCCTACAGGTGGGCCAACCGCTTCCCCAAGCTGAGGAACACCCTTTACCTCTCCATACCGTTCCGCCCCAAGAAGAAGGGGCCTTTGCCCCAGAACCCCATATTAAATTACCGGAGAGGTTCAATGGTGATCGAAGTCAATATAGATCCTTCATCACATCGTGTGAATTACTGTTTGTTCTTAAACCACGCACATATGCCACAGACTTTGTCCAGGTCAGAACAGTCATCTCCCTACTAACAGGAAGTCCCATGGCATGGGCTCATCACATGTTGCAGATCAATCATCCGTCCCTACAGAATTGGCAGACCTTCCATCAAGCCATGGATGTGTTATATGATGATCCCCACAGAACCTCTACAGCCGAGTCCACTATCAAAGCACTGAAACAGGGCCATCGCCCAGTAGAAGAATGTGTAGCGGAATTCCGTGGAATAGCAGTAGAGACCCACTGGGATGAGCCAGCCCTTCTACATCAATTCCATTTGGGGCTCTCCGAAACTTTAAAAGATGAAATAGCACGGGTTGGTCTCCCTAAAACTCTGGAAGAAACAGTCTTCCTGGTCACTCAACTGGATCAGAGACTTCAGGAACGCCGAATGGAGAGGGCTTCTTCTTCTGCTCCACCACCACGTCTGCACACTATTCCCAGACCTAACCAAGTGACTCCATCACCAGTTGCCAAGAAACCCATGCAAATAGGATTAACACAGGGACGCCTTTCTGATGCAGAGAAGAACAGAAGAAGGAGTGCTAACCTCTGCATGTACTGCAGTGCCTCTGGTCACTCGGTTGACAACTGCCCTGAACTAGCCGCCCGAGGTAAGCCATCTCTTCGTTTTATACCATTGTTGTCCACTGGCCTGGCTCCTCACCTCTCTATCCCTATCTCCTTACAGTGGGGAGATAATAAGATCTCACAGAATGCCATCATCGACTCTGGTGCCAGCGACAACTTTATCAACATCAATCTAGCCCGCTCTTTAAGTATACCAACCCGGATCAAGGATCATCCTCTGACTATTCACCTGGTGGATGGAAATCCCATTCAGTCTGGTCCTGTTACTGAAGAAATCCTTCCACTGATCCTGAACATGGGAACTAAAGACTCAGAGCGGTTGTGTCTAAACCTCGTACAGTCTCCCTTGGTCCCTTTAATCCTAGGACTTACCTGGCTCCGCCAACATGACCCTCGCATACAATGGTCTACTGGTAGAAGTACCGTCTCTTCCCTGTATTGTCGACGACAGTGTCTATCCCAGTCATTCCTTTCCCTTCTTCACGAGGATACCTCTGGCCCATATATCTCTACTACACTCCCTCCACAATATGCCTCTTTCAAGAATGTGTTCAATAAAAAGGACGCTGAAATGTTGCCTATAGGTCCTCAAGGAATACATTGAGGAAAGTCTTCGGAAAGGTTTTATCTGCCCATCTACGTCTCCAGCTGGAGCTGGTATTTTCTTTGTGGGGAAAAAGGACAGTGGTCTCCTGCCATGCATTGACTACCGGGAGATAAATAAAATTAATATCAAAGACAAGTACCCACTTCCACTCATCCCTGAGTTAATGGATCAGCTCTGAGATGCTCGAATATATTACAAAATAGATCTCTTAGGGGCTTACAATCTCGTACGCATCCGTAAGGGGGATGAATGGAAGACTGCCTTCAGAACCCGATACGGGCATTTTGAAAATAAAGTGATGCCGTTCGGCCTGTGCAATGCACCTGCTACATTTCAGCACTTCCTAAATGACGTGTTCCGAGATATGCTTGACATCTGTGTAGTGATCTACCTGGATGACATCCTCATATATTCTTCTTCCCTCACAGAACACAGGAAGCATATGTCCAGAGTACTCTCAAGACTACAAGACCACAGTTTGTACGCAAAACTAGAAAAATGTATATTCGAAGTCCCCACAGTTGAATTCTTGGGTTATGTCATCATGCCCGGATCAATAAAGATGGATCCCAAGAAAGTAGAAGCCATTCTCCAATGGCCTATACCAAACTCACTCAAGGCAGTGCAAAGATTTGTGGGATTTGCCAATTTTTATTGTCGATTTATCAATGGTTTTTCCGAATAATACAACCAATCACCAAACTCACCTCTAAACTTACATGTTTTGAATGGAATGACCAGGCTCAACAGGCCTTCACAAAACTCACACAAAAATGTACAAGTGCTCCAGTACTAGCCCTTCCCAATCCTCAAAAAGCCTACTATCTAGAAGTGGATGCCTCTGAAAGCACGGTAGATGCCGTTTTGTCACAAAGAGAAGAAGAAAACAACTTACTCCATTACTCGCCATTTCTTGGCAAACCAATCATCTCTTATAATGGAAAAAAGGCAACACAGTTGTACTCCTGCCAACTTGCCCTCCTTAAGGTCTGAGAATGGACTGCTGTACAAGGATCATCTACTTGTTGTGCCTAAAGAAGCCAGAACCAAGGCTCTTTAAACAGTTTATGATCATCTCTTGGCTGGTCAAGGAGGTATGAAGAAGACACTAGTCTTAGCATCCCGTACCTTTTGGTGGCCTGGTCTCGGCAAAGATGTCCACGACTATGTCAAGACATGTGAGACATGCGTCCGTTCAAAAGGAATCAATAAAAGAAGTACAGGACTTCTCCAACCCCTACCAGTCCCAAAACAACCATGGGAGGATATCACTGTCGACTTTATCGTGGATCTCCCCCTATCTCAAAACCACAACACCATAATGGTGGTCATAGACCGTCTAACTAGGATGGCACATTTCATTCCTGCACCCCGTCTACCCACTGCCGCGGAGACGGCTGACCTGTTTATCAACTCCGTATTTCGACTTCACGGATTGCCTCGAACTATCCTTTCTGACAGAGGAGTACAGTTCACCTCACGCTTTTGGTCCGCTCTGTGTAAAGGTCTAAAGATAACACGCCTTTTATCATCAAGAAAGATAAAGGAGCGCAAATATTGGTTAATAAAGAATACAAAATTTGTGGAATATAGTTTTGTGCAACTTTGTGCAGAAAAAGGAGCGATAAAGATAGATTATATATTCCAAAAATGTTGTATCCTATATTAACCAATATTTGCGCTCCTTTATCTTTCTTGTTTTTATTAGTTAGTAAGAAATCGAGGTGTTTTCTTTACATTTAAGTGAACAGCACATTTATATTGTTTTTTCAGATATTCTAGTAGCGTCTAAAACACTATATCTTTTGACGCCATTTATCATCCACTTACCATCCACAAACCAACGGGCAAACAGAGAGAGTCAACCAAATCCTTGAGCAGTTCATTCGCTGCTACATCACTCATCTGCAAGACAACCAACTCCAAAGATCTATTAACATGTCACCTTTCAAGGCCAACTACGGCTATGTCCCCTGCTTTCTATTGAATATTCCTCGTATAAACAAAGTACCCACCTGCTACAGATCATCTCCACATCCTTCAACAGGGATATTTCTCTACTTCATGATTTCCATACTAAAGCCCAGAATGAATACAAAAGTTTGCAGATCGACTACGCTCTCCAGGTCCTCTGTTCCAAGTAGGGGACAAAGTGTGGCTCTCCTCTGCACATATTAAGACTTTTCCAAATTCCTTGGTCCTTTTGAAATTTCAGCACTCGTTGGTTATGCTGCCATTCGACTAACACTTCCTGACTCCTGGTGCATACAACCCACCTTCCATATTTCTCTTCTTAAAAAATGGGTACCAGATGCTAATACTCATAGACATCAGCCTCCTCCACCTCCTATTTCTGTTCTGGGTACTGACGAGTTTGAGGTGGGAGAGCTACTGGACTCCCGTATCCATTATGGTCGTTTGGAATACCTCATACACTGGAAGGGATATGGCTCAGAAGAAAGGACATGGGAACCTGAAACCAACATTCATGCACCCATCAAAATACCGGCTTTTCACAGGGCTCATCCTGGTCGACCGGCCTCCAATCGCGCCCAGAGGTCGCGTGTAAGGGGGGGTCTGTCAGGCTCCAGGTCCCACTACCAACAGGCATCAGGATCCCCTGTCTCCTTCACTCACCTCCAAAGCTCCGTCCTCCTGTGTTGTGGCCACGCGGTTGCGGATTAGGCCGCATCCCCGGCCTCGAGTAGCACTTGTGCCGCCAGGGGGTGTGGTGTCACAGCAAGGGGCGTGGCTTCATGGCAAGGGGGCATGGCTTCACGATCAAGGGGCGTGGTCACTCAACACAGGACTAGGTAGAGGAAGGAGTGTGGGTGTTGCCTTTCCAGCACCCTACTATGCAGTGAATGGCAGAGGGAGGATACTGAGAGCTGAGGGGAGGGGTTTTGGTGCCAGCAGACATTATTCTGGGATATTTATCATCTAATTAAGTTAAGTCATTAAATCAGTGGAAATATAATTTTAGATTTTTGTTGGATAATTGCTACAAACTTGGTAGGTCCCAGTTCTACATATTCTACTGCAGAGATAACACAAGTAACCATAATACTTATCAAAGATTTAATTAAAATAATCACTATAATCTTCTGATCAGGAATAGAGTCAAAGGATCAGGAAGGAATCAATAAACAGAAGTCTAAATTAATACTATTTAGAAAGGCTCTACAGCACCACCATAGGCAACTTGACAGGTTAGCTACTGCAGATTAAATAACCCTCCACCAAACAGAACCTTTGTCAAATAGGAGAGTGGAGATAAATTATTAAATGGCCCCTTTAACAGGCCATGCATATTAATGTATACGTGGACAAATTCTGGGAACACATCATGGGAACTTATCCTTTTTAACGTTTCCGCAGGTTACAAAAATCAAATGGAATTGATTCAACGCAACCTAAAGCCCTATTGTCTGCTTTAGTAGCTTTTTCATAAATTATTATTATAATTTAAGATTAAAACACTAACAGTAATACAAAGATGGTTCCTATATAAGATTGATGAAGTTCCATACGTGTAGTATGTTTGATGAGCACCTGAAGTGGAGAAGAGGAGAGGGAAAAATAAATTAAATTTAAAGGGATGTCTGGTGCCAAAAAGCATTTCCAAGCTTAATGCATATTGAAGTATTGAAATAGTGCTTTAAACTTAAAAATTGCACTTACAAGCTGTTTGCCGATCTTGAGGCATTTGAAGCAATAAGGAAAGCCCACTTTTACATTCTAAAAGTGTGACTATTTTTCTTTCTGCTTCAACCATTCATATCCATTCCCATTCATGTGAATGGGAATGAATATTGAGCATGGTCCCTATCACTGACATCTAACAGCACCCCCTTGGTCTCAGTGAGTCAAGCACACTCCCGATTTTGACTGATAAGCAGCAAGGAAGAAGAACAAAATAGTGAACAACCAGGATAAACCTGGTATACACAAAAACACACTCCCAAGCTAACACACAAAGAAAGAGCAAAGCAAAATATAGCAAAAAATATAAGCAATAGTAGATAAAAATTTCAGCACATGCAAAAACAATATTGTAAATGAAACCAATTTCGATATCAAATTAATACAGTTGAGCAATGGATTAAATGTAAACATAAAATATATGAAATGAAATGCACATAAACAGCAAGTATATATAGAAAAATTAGAAAAAATTAAATATGTAAAAAAAAAAATTAAATATGTAATAAAAAAAAAAAAAAATATATATATATATATATATATATATATATATAAAAATAAATATAAAATGATGAAAATGCAGCCAAAGCAGGATGATCAAGCCGATAAAGCACAGAAATCTTCTTGCAATCTGTAAGAGAAATATAAAACCAAATAGTGTAGATTGTAAAAAATATAGATTTATTTGCGCTTTAAAATCTACTTACAAGATTTAAAAACAGAACTGGCAAAGATCAAAGGTATCAGATCTTGAAACAAACTTCAAACACGCGACTCAGTCCATGATACGGAGAATCCTATGATGGTATAGCCGGCAAGATAGTCTCCATATCCGGAAGTAGGTGAAAAATGTAAGTCGGGAGTTGTAGTTACACTTTGAATAAAAAACTCTACGCGTTTCGTGACCGACAACGTCACTTCCTCAGGAGCAATGAGGATGTGCAACAGGAGCATGTTTAAATAGAACTTCATGCAGCTGTCACCAATGATTGTTGTAATTGGAAAAAAAACCTCGTTAAGAATTTATCCAAAAGCGATTCAATTTAACATTATTTCACTGAAACATGGTAACAAGATCATATTGCAAATACATAATAAAATATACATTGAATGTGGCAAAGATGATGATAAGTGCACCATTGTAAACACAACTGCATTTAGAATAAATGAATAATAAAGTGACTAGTGAAGAAAATATATAAGGTGACTTTTCAACAACAGTAATTGTTCTATTTGCTTGGTGCATATAGTTTAACAACAAGCTTAATAGGCTAATTAAGAATTTGAAGTAGATTCAAAAAGTTCATATAAAAATTGCACATAGAATATATAATTATGAGTGCTATTACTATTAAATTTGAAAAGTAATAAAGTGACTTATGTGAAAGTGCTTTATAGATAAATAGAGACGCCTTATTGCTTGGTGTATATAATTATAATGCAAGCATAACAGACAATTTTAAGAGAGGATTTTGTTTAAAAAAACAATAATTGGATGAATTTTTAATATGGGGATTGCACATAAATAATATATATAAAAAATAAAAAAATAAAAATTATAATAATTTTATACATGTATACATAATAACACAATAAACCAATTGGCACATATATGCTTATAAACACATCAATAATATAAATCATACTAATATATAAATAATATTACATAAAAAAAAAAATGTTTTATCAGGGGAAGCTGAGACAATCCAAAAGAAGGAAGAAATTTGAAAACAAGAAAACATTTTACAAGAAAATAAGGGAAGATTGTACATGTAGAAATGTTTCTCAAGAATTATTTGTTTCTCAGGAATTTTTTGTAAAAGCCTTCAGCTCAAAATCTAAATTAAGACCACTTGGATATATTGTGTCTAATTTATAAATCCATCTGGCCTCATATCTGTCAAGTTGGTCACCATAACTGCCTCCTCTCCAATTATTTTTGACCGGTTCAATCGCCAAAAAAGATAGGCCAGTCGGATCTCTTCTATGGCATGTAAGAAAGTGATTGGAAAGGCCATTGGTTGTGAGCCCTCTATTGATATTTCTTAGATGTTCCGATATTCTTATGCTAAGAGTTCTTGATGTTCTACCTACATATAATTTGGAACATGGGCATCTAACACAGTAGATGACTCCTTTAGTCTTACAGGTTATGACTTGTTTGATGTTAAACACATCTTGGTTCGACATATTTATAAAAGTAGCCTGATGTCTCGGTATGCTTGGGTTGTTTATGCAGCCCATACAACGGCCACATTTATAAAAGCCGGGAGGGAGATTAAACATATTTGTTTTTTAATCGAGTAATTGTCTGTAGGTGCTAACAATAATTGTAAATTGGGTGCCCTAGAGAATACCACCCTTGGACTTGGGGTGATAATATCTCTAAGGACAGGATCCCCCTTGAGGACATTCCAATATTTCTTAATAATATTTTTGATTACAAAAGCCTGATCACTATATTCGGTGATAAACAGAATATTATTATTGAGTTGTTCATTGACATTAGATTTATGCTGAACAGCCAGAATATCTTGACGTGACAGTTTGCAAACTCTGTCGCGGGCAGACTTAAGTAGATGGTAAATGAACCCCTTATCTGAGAATTGTTGTTCCATTTCTGCTAGTTGTTTAGAAAAAACTGATTCCTCAGAACAGTTTCTTTTGATTCTCCTAAATTGCCCATAAGGTATATTATTTAGCCATGGAGTATGGTGGAAACTATCTGAGGGTATATAACCATTGCAATCAACAGATTTTTTAAAAGTTTTGGTCTGGATGGAGCCATCTTTAATATAGATCTCCAGATCCAAAAATTCCACTGATATAGGGGAACTATTATGAGTAAATCTCAGATTGTATGGGTTATTATTGAGATAAAGCAGAAATTGATCAAGGGTAGTGGTATCCCCTTGCCAGATAAACAGACAATCGTCTATATACCTGCGCCAGAGTACCAGGTTCACGCCGTATGGGCAACTATCCCAAATAAACTCGTCCTCCCATTTGCCCATAAAGAGATTTGCATAACTAGGCGCGAACCTGGTACCCATGGCTGTCCCCTCTAGTTGAAGATAGTGACTGTCATCAAACCAAAAAGTGTTGTGGGATAGTGTAAAAGCAACACATTGGACTATAAAGTCTATTTGACTATTGTGAAGATCTGAGTATTTGGCTAAAGAATATTGTATAGCCTCACACCCTTGTAGGTGTTCAATCACCGTATATAAAGAGCTGACATCAACTGTGACTAGAATAAAATTTTCTTCCCACGTTATATCTTTCAAGATATTAATAACCTGAGTTGTGTCTCTCAGGTAAGATCTTAACTTTTGTACTTCAGGTTGTAAAAATGTGTCAATGTACAAAGATAAATTGGCCGTGAGGGAGTTGATGCCCGATATAATGGGGCGACCTGGTGGTTTTTCTAAAGATTTATGTATCTTAGGAAGTTGATAAAAGAGGGGTGTTTTTGGAAACTTAATTAGAAGGAATTCATATTCCTTTGGGAGTAAGATGCCTTGAGAAAGGCCATCTTGTAATAGCTGTTCTAATTCAGTTTTAAATCTTTGACCAGGGTTATATTGCAGTTTTTGATAAGTTTTAATATCACTCAACAGGCGCAGACATTCTGCGTTATATTGTTTAGTATCCATAATAACATGGAGGTATTGTTATTTTTACACATTTTTACAACCTGAAGTACAAAAGTTAAGATCTTACCTGAGAGACACAACTCAGGTTATTAATATCTTGAAAGATATAACGTGGGAAGAAAATTTTATTCTAGTCACAGTTGATGTCAGCTCTTTATATACGGTGATTGAACACCTACAAGGGTGTGAGGCTATACAATATTCTTTAGCCAAATACTCAGATCTTCACAATAGTCAAATAGACTTTATAGTCCAATGTGTTGCTTTTACACTATCCCACAACACTTTTTGGTTTGATGACAGTCACTATCTTCAACTAGAGGGGACAGCCATGGGTACCAGGTTCGCGCCTAGTTATGCAAATCTCTTTATGGGCAAATGGGAGGACGAGTTTATTTGGGATAGTTGCCCATACGGCGTGAACCTGGTACTCTGGCGCAGGTATATAGACGATTGTCTGTTTATCTGGCAAGGGGATACCACTACCCTTGATCAATTTCTGCTTTATCTCAATAATAACCCATACAATCTGAGATTTACTCATAATAGTTCCCCTATATCAGTGGAATTTTTGGATCTGGAGATCTATATTAAAGATGGCTCCATCCAGACCAAAACTTTTAAAAAATCTGTTGATTGCAATGGTTATATACCCTCAGATAGTTTCCACCATACTCCATGGCTAAATAATATACCTTATGGGCAATTTAGGAGAATCAAAAGAAACTGTTCTGAGGAATCAGTTTTTTCTAAACAACTAGCAGAAATGGAACAACAATTCTCAGATAAGGGGTTCAATTACCATCTACTTAAGTCTGCCCGCGACAGAGTTTGCAAACTGTCACGTCAAGATATTCTGGCTGTTCAGCATAAATCTAATGTCAATGAACAACTCAATAATAATATTCTGTTTATCACCGAATATAGTGATCAGGCTTTTGTAATCAAAAATATTATTAAGAAATATTGGAATGTCCTCAAGGGGGATCCTGTCCTTAGAGATATTATCACCCCAAGTCCAAGGGTGGTATTCTCTAGGGCACCCAATTTACAATTATTGTTAGCACCTACAGACAATTACTCGATTAAAAAACAAACAAATATGTTTAATCTCCCTCCCGGCTTTTATAAATGTGGCCGTTGTATGGGCTGCATAAACAACCCAAGCATACCGAGACATCAGGCTACTTTTATAAATATGTCGAACCAAGATGTGTTTAACATCAAACAAGTCATAACCTGTAAGACTAAATGAGTCATCTACTGTGTTAGATGCCCATGTTCCAAATTATATGTAGGTAGAACATCAAGAACTCTTAGCATAAGAATATCGGAACATCTAAGAAATATCAATAGAGGGCTCACAACCAATGGCCTTTCCAACCACTTTCTTACATGCCATAGAAGAGATCCGACTGGCCTATCTTTTTTGGCGATTGAACCGGTCAAAAATAATTGGAGAGGAGGCAGTTATGGTGACCAACTTGACAGATATGAGGCCAGATGGATTTATAAATTAGACACAATATATCCAAGTGGTCTTAGTTTAGATTTTGAGCTGAAGGCTTTTACAAAAAATTCCTGAGAAACAAATAATTCTTGAGAAACATTTCTACATGTACAATCTTCCCTTATTTTCTTGTAAAATGTTTTTTTGTTTTCAAATTTCTTCCTTCTTTTGGATTGTCTTAGCTTCCCCTGATAAAACATTTTTTTTTTTATGTAATATTATTTATATATTAGTATGATTTATATTATTGATGTGTTTATAAGCATATATGTGCCAATTGGTTTATTGTGTTATTATGTATACATGTATAAAACATTTTTATAAAATTATTATTTTTTTTTTTTATTTTTTTTTTTTTTTATATATATATTATTTATGTGCAATCCCCATATTAAAAATTCATCCAATTATTGTTTTTTTAAACAAAATCCTCTCTTAAAATTGTCTGTTATGCTTGCATTATAATTATATACACCAAGCAATAAGGCGTCTCTATTTATCTATAAAGCACTTTCACATAAGTCACTTTATTACTTTTCAAATTTAATAGTAATAGCACTCATAATTATATATTCTATGTGCAATTTTTATATGAACTTTTTGAATCTACTTCAAATTCTTAATTAGCCTATTAAGCTTGTTGTTAAACTATATGCACCAAGCAAATAGAACAATTACTGTTGTTGAAAAGTCACCTTATATATTTTCTTCACTAGTCACTTTATTATTCATTTATTCTAAATGCAGTTGTGTTTACAATGGTGCACTTATCATCATCTTTGCCACATTCAATGTATATTTTATTATGTATTTGCAATATGATCTTGTTACCATGTTTCAGTGAAATAATGTTAAATTGAATCGCTTTTGGATAAATTCTTAACGAGGTTTTTTTTCCAATTACAACAATCATTGGTGACAGCTGCATGAAGTTCTATTTAAACATGCTCCTGTTGCACATCCTCATTGCTCCTGAGGAAGTGAAGTTGTCGGTCACGAAACGCGTAGAGTTTTTTATTCAAAGTGTAACTACAACTCCCGACTTACATTTTTCACCTACTTCCGGATATGGAGACTATCTTGCCGGCTATACCATCATAGGATTCTCCGTATCATGGACTGAGTCGCGTGTTTGAAGTTTGTTTCAAGATCTGATACCTTTGATCTTTGCCAGTTCTGTTTTTAAATCTTGTAAGTAGATTTTAAAGCGCAAATAAATCTATATTTTTTACAATCTACACTATTTGGTTTTATATTTCTCTTACAGATTGCAAGAAGATTTCTGTGCTTTATCGGCTTCATCATCCTGCTTTGGCTGCATTTTCATCATTTTATATTTATTTTTATATATATATATATATATATATATATATATATATTTTTTTTTTTTTTTTTATTACATATTTAATTTTTTTTTTTACATATTTAATTTTTTCTAATTTTTCTATATATACTTGCTGTTTATGTGCATTTCATTTCATATATTTTATGTTTACATTTAATCCATTGCTCAACTGTATTAATTTGATATCGAAATTGGTTTCATTTACAATATTGTTTTTGCATGTGCTGAAATTTTTATCTACTATTGCTTATATTTTTTGCTATATTTTGCTTTGCTCTTTCTTTGTGTGTTAGCTTGGGAGTGTGTTTTTGTGTATACCAGGTTTATCCTGGTTGTTCACTATTTTGTTCGCTAATTAGGTATTGTGTAGTATACCTATACACACTCCTGCCCACTTAAGATCTAATTTTCACTCTCAACTTGAGACTTTTCCGTTTTTTTGGGGGGGAGGTCTCTTCCTTTTTTAGCAAGGAAGAAGGTTTGTTACTTACCTCCTTGTTGCTAAGTGCTATTCACCACCTATAAATTCAAATACATGTCAAAATGTAAAGGGATATCTCTCTCTCGTGGGGGTAAACAGGGCTGCCTTCCGCTCAGTGTTCCTGTTGTCAAAGAGGTGCTCATGCATGCACTTCTCCAACAGGAAACATAGGGAAGCTGGGAAAACATACATGCCACAGCGGTGGTTGATAGGTGAATCATCAACTGTGCTTGAGCAAGGCTAGTGCGGTCGCACCATTGCAGTACTGAGGACGGACTCTTGGTGGTGCACTTCCAAAGGTAAGTATAATTTCATTTTTACAGTGCATAACACAAAGAAAAAGGAAAATTAAAAGTGGCAGTCTAGTCTACCCTTTGGTGCCTACAAGTTGCACCAAAGTTAAAAGGGTGACTAGACTGTGCCTTTAAAAAAAAATCCTCTTTAAGAAAATGTTATCCATAACCATAAATATATCATAATCTATACCATTTAGTAAATATATCACAAGTTAACATGGTAACATGTATCACAAATAGGGTTTTTGTACAGGATGATCAATGGATTTTTATACTTCCATTACTTTTGATCAGTACTCTGTTTTGTTTTGTTTTGTTTTTGTACCTTTGTATAAGTACTCATTTGTATTTTCTTTTCTTTTCTCTCCTCTCATTTTTTGCACTTTGAGGTATTCAGCCTTCATTATTTTGTATTTCATTTATAATGATTCGCCACCTGAAAACTAGTTCTTGTGTCTGTGGCGGCAGCAAGACGAAGTATGAGAACATTTTCTATTCTGTTCTTGTGCTCACATTTTTTTTTTTTGGTCTAGACTGGATTGGATGTTTGGTATCCCCAAATACAGGGGAAGCAGGGATTCTGGAGATGCCTGAGAATGACTGGTTTGGATGGATGCATTCAGGAGTGGGAGATATGGCTGCCGGGGCAGGCAGGATGGAGGACACGTAAAGACTGGATGTCAATTAAGTGGATGTCTATAAATATAAAGGGCCTAAATGCTCCTCAAAAGAGAATTCGCCTGTATAGGCTCTTAATAGATATTAAGATCGATGTTGGGTATAAACAGAACAGTCTAATAAGTTACTGAAAAGGTGTAGCCATTCTTGTGTCAGACAGGGTAAAGTTTGAGCATATACATGACACAGAAGATGAGAGCGGAAGATTGTTAAATGGAATAAGTCTTCAAACTACCTCTTATTGACCAAACCATGTGTGAAAATGCTTTGTTCTTGCTTGAAGAGAAACTTTGTTTTTCATAAACTTACTTGAATAAAGACGTGTTATTTGTATATGCTTGAAATGCATGTAAGTTGTCAGGATTTCCTGTGATTTGTTTGATCTTGCTCTTCTAACTTCTCTTCTGTTTCCTGACTTCTGGCTTTGTTCCTGACTACGCTGATCTCTATCCTCCTGATTCCAGCTAATCTCACTACTCGCTTTGATTCCTGACCCCAGCTTGCCTCCTGGATTTTGCTTATGGACTATTTTTTACCATTTTTCTATTATTATTATTAAAGGTGTTTTACATCTTACTTTCTGTCTTTGTCTGGTTTTTTTTCATACATTCCCATTTTCTTTAAAAAATCTTTACTTTGCCAGATTAAAACGTAAACATTTCAAAGTTTGTTTTTTGTTGATATTTGTTTTGTTTTTCAAAAATACATAAAAAAAATGTAAACAGGTATGCAGATCTTGTTCAACATTGTACATATGGAGAATCAGATTTTGTTATGTAAATGCATATATAGACATTGTCACGAAACACACAGATGAAGATACAAAAACAGTTATTACTCAGCAAACATTAAACAAAAACAAAAATTAGGCTTTAGAGAGAACCCCAAAGAGGAGGTAGGTTGAGGCAGTCAAAAAGTACAAACTATGTCATATCGCCAACGTCCAGATGATTATGATTTATGCTAGGCCAGTGATCTTATCGAGCCACTGACTCCACATACAGTAGCTTTTTGGGGAATTTAGGAAGGACCTGCTTAAAGCTTTCCATTCTAATTTGGTTCAAAATTTGCTGATTAACCTGATCCCATAGTATGGGTGTGGGTTGTCTCCACCTTCGAGCCACGGTTATTTTTAAAGCCACCAGACAAGAAACAGAAATTTGCCCAAGTGATCTTCGGCCATGCTGTGTGCAGCAGGGCTGCTTGAGGAGATCTTGGCAGTTTTATCTCTTTATGAAGTTGAAGGCTTTTTGCCAGGTATTCTGTACCTCTGCACATCCCCATCAAATGTGAGTATAAGTACCCGCACAGTTACCACATCTCCAAAAGGTCGGGGAGTTAGCAGAATACATAGAACAGAGTCTTGTTGGGACATAATACCACCTTTGTATGATTTTAAAATGGGTCTCCACCAGAGTCACACAATGACTGCCCTTGTTATTTTATAAAACACTTTGTTCCATTTATCCACATTTAATACTATTTTGAGCTTTTTCCCAAGTCCTAATTTGTAAAGAGACTGATGGTTTTTCTGATACTCATAATAGACTTGCAATTTTTGTCAGAAATCTATCTACTTTCTCATAATTCATTATAGGCTTAACACCCTTCAAAGTTTCAGCCTCTACCTGTAGGACTGTTTACTGCAAGAAGATCTTGACATATAATGAAAAATCTCTGTACCATGTAACTGCAATTGTATCGCCACCATCGGAAAAGTTTTAACCTGCTGGCCACACAGAATTTGGTCCACTCTCTGCAGATTTCTACTGCTCTGCCATTTTGATTTTAAAAGGTCTAACATATTTTGTTCTAAAATACTAATCCTAAGACAAGGCAGTATTTTATATTACAGCTTCAGGGACTTTTTAATAGTCTCCCAGCTGGGGAGGATTTGAGGTAGAATCTTGTTGATCTGGTCTTTATTTAGGGCTTGGTTGTTCCACACCAGACATCCTAGATTTTTTAATCCAATTTCCTCTGCTTCAATAAGTTGTCATTATTCAAATCTAGCTGGATACGGTATACATGGGCAAACATACTGGTTAGATAGTGTTGTCTATTGAGGGGGAAACCCAATCCCCCGTGCCTGCATTTTTGGCCCAGTATCTTCTGACTAATTCTGGGTTTCTTAACCTTCCAGATAAAAATAGAAAAACTAGTTTGGACCAACGAAAGCCAACTCTCAGGTATATGCAATGGAAGCATTCATAAAAGACAGTTCCACCTGGGGATCACGTATGAATTGGTTATGTGAATTCTTTACCACCACAATATTTCCAAATGCTTCCAGGATTTTTATAATAAGTTGGTAGATCTTAAGAGAGCTATGAAGTTTACCTCCATTAATTTAGTCAGTCCTTAGTAATTGTTACTCCCAAATATCGGAACCCATCCCTGGCCCATACAAAGTCATAGTTACTGTTTATCCATTCTGTGGTACTTGTTTCTAAATTTAGCCCCAGCACCGTCATCGTTGGATACCAGACTAAATTGGTCCAGTTGCTGCATTAGATGTACCAAGGATGTTTCAGGGTTCTGTACGGAGATGAGTGTGTCATCAGCATACATATTTATTTTTTAGCTCACATTTCCCTACCATGAAACCCTTGATGAGATTGTTTTCCCTAATCCTACTTGCCAAGGGCTCCATGGAGATTATATAGAGGAGGGGTGAAAGAGGGCATCCTTGTCGGGTGGCATTCCCCATTTTGAACCATCCCGAGCAAATCTTCTGACCCCCCATCATAGCTGTTGGATTTTTATACAAAGAAAAAAATAACATTCAAGATACACCCCTTAATGCCAAAAGCCGAATTGGTCTATTTAACGAAGCTCCAACTGACTCTGTTGAAAGCCTTCTCGGCATCGACAGATTTTGTCAGTAAAGGAGTTCCCTGTCTTTCAGCTGCATCCAGGATGTCAATTATTCTGCGAGTGTTGTGGCATGCAGATCTTCCAGGCACAAAGCCAATTTGATCATGGTGGATTAACGCTTCAATAATGATTTTTAATCTAGAAGCGAGTATGGTGGAAAAAATTGTCAACACTGATTAAAGAAATTGGATGGTAACTAGTAATGTCTTCAGATGGTTTATCTTGCTTATGAATTGGCAGATCATTTGCCTGGGCCATCTTGCCAGGGAAGGCACCCGCATTTACTTCCCCATTAAAAATATGGGCTAACTGGTCACTCAATAAAGATTTAAAGGTTTTATAAAAAATATTACATAGACCGTCCACCCCTGGGGTCTTGTATTTAACCAGAGACCAATTTGCTAGGTCAACCTCCTTCTCTGTAACTCTCTCATTTAAGAGGTCTCTCCGGGAACTCGATATTTGAGGGAGGTTAGATTTTGGTAGATATTTGTTAATTTCAATCTCTGAGTTTTCCACTTCTAAATTATAAACCTTACATAGAACTGGTTAAACAGGGCACCAATCTGGTCCGGGGATCTAAACTCTTTATTGTCCTAGACTATTTTTGTAATACGATACGATACGTGCAGACATCTCCCAGCTGCCCGATTCTCCTGGTGGCTAGCGGGGCAGCGGAGGATGTCTGCACGATGAGCGCAGACCTCCCCTGCTGCCGCCCGGCACGATCGCCGGGACTTTTATGATGAAGCCGGAAGTACCCGGCTTCATCATAGAAGTCCCGGCGGTCGAGCCGGGCGGCAGCAGGGGAGGTCTGCGCTCATCGCGCAGACATTCCCCTGCTGTTAGAGAGGGGGATCCAGGTCCCCTACAACTCTGCGGGGGACCTGGATCCCAGTCTTATAATCTGACCTCGATTTGACATGTGTATAAAGGTTCTTTTGCACAAAGGTTCATTTTACACAAATCACTTTTTTTTTTTGTCAATCAAGTTCAACAAGCTGCCCATGCCTAATGAAGTTCTCTACCCTAATCCTAAGGCACTCATGGGTTTTCTCTCTTAGTATCTGGTTAGCTAAATCTATGTATAGACTGTCAATTTTCTACCTGTGATACTGAGCTGAAATGTACTTGCTTATTGTCAAAAAATACAGTTAGTCTGGAGGGAAAGCCCAATCTATATCTCAACTCATTTTTCTTTAGAACTGATAAGATTTGGTGAAAACTCTTCCTCCAAACCCTAGTCTGATAATCTTATATATTTAAACTGAGGTGAATCCTGGGTCTTCTTTCCACTGTGCCTAAGAATCAGTTCTTTATTCAGGTACTAGTGGAAGTTAACTATCACATCTCTGGGAAGGTCTTCCGAAATTAACCTTGCTCCTCGAATGTAATAACCAAGCTGTAAAGAGCCTGGACAGAGAATCTTTCAGCTGATCATTTAAAATATCCTCTGGTATGTTGAGAAAACGCAGATTGCTTCTACGAGCGCAATCTTCAAGATCTCTCAATTTAGCTTCTGCCATATCCATTCTTAGTGTTAGTTCTTTGTTAGACTGTGCCATTTTGGATTGTTGTACCTCTTGGTTTGTAATTTAATTGAACTAACTTTGGTTCCTAGTTCTCGTAGCTCCTGTTTAATGATGCTCGAGACACTGTTAATTTCAAAAGTAATAGCCTCTAGCTGAATGTCCATTTTTGAGGAAAAAGAACTCTTTGAGATATACATTTTGTGCTTTTAGAGACAGCTGACTCTTTTGCTCCCGAGAGAGCTTCTGGAGATAAGGAGTTACAACCTCCAGGACCTTTTTCTCCAACCTCCCTATTTACTATAGGGGAAAAGAAACCTGAAACACATTTAGCAGATTTGTCCTCTTTTTAATCTCTTTTTGGCTTTGAGGACTTTTTTGTGGCCATGCTGCTCCCCTTACGAATGAAAGAAAATCCAACATGAAATGCCAGATCCATAAAACGTAGCGTTTAATACAAAATAAAAATAAAATAAGTGAAACAAGGAAGCTCTCACGGAATCACCTGATGCGTTTTGTCTCAATAGACTTAATCGTAGGTATGACCACGAGCTGGAGACAGATTAAATATATGTACAACTCCTCCTAATCAATATGCACAAGGTGTTTGTCTAATTGGTAACAAATAAACCAAATCAAACAACATGAAATGCCAGATCCATAAAACGTAGCGTTTAATACAAAATAAAAATAAAATAAGTGAAACAAGGAAGCTCTCACGGAATCACCTGATGCGTTTTGTCTCAATAGACATAATCGTAGGTATGAGCACGAGCTGGAGACAGATTAAATATATGTACAACTCCTCCTAATCAATATGCACAAGGTGTTTGTCTAATTGGTAACAAATAAACCAAATCAAACAAAGCATAATAAACATTGTATCATATGCAATAAAATATTATGTTATTTTAGCAAAGGGTCTCCCTGGAATCTCTCTGGAACGCTGCTTAAGCTCATTAAAAAAGTATCCAGGCTGCTTTTAAAGGCATCTAAGGTATTTCCTAGAACCACTTCTTTAGGCAGTGAATACCAGATCTTAATTGCCCTTACTGTAAAAACTCCCTTCCGCTGTCATAGATTAAATCTCCTTTCTTGAAGTCTTAGCGGGTGACCTCTTGTCCATTGTATCGTTCTATTATTGAACAGATCTTTAGAAAGCCTTTTGTATGGGCCCTGTTCATAGTTATATAACATCATCATATCCCCTCTAAGAAGCCATTTCTCTAGCGTGTACAGATTTAACTTTTCCAGTCTTTCTTCATAACTAAAACTTTCCATTCCTCTTATTAGTTTTGTCGCCCTCCTCTGCACTCTCTAGTTCCATCATGTCTTTTTTTAAAAAAGGCACCCAGAATTGAACCGCATATTCAAGGTGAGGTCTTACCATGGACCTACAAAGAGGCAGAATAATATCTTCCTCCCGAGAGTCAATACCCCATTTAAAACACCACGATATCTTATTGGCCCTTGCAGTTGCCAGCTGACACTGTGCACTACTGCCAAGTCTATTGTCTACAACCTCTCCCAAATCTTTTTCATTAGTAAATTTCCCTAAGGAAACACCATTTCAACTATATGTTGCATTTTTATTATTGTACCCAAAATGCATAATTTGAAACTTGTATACATTGAATTGCATTTTACATTTCTCTGCCCAATTGGTCTTTCAGCGAAGATACATATAGTTCAGACTGTATTACCCTACTTAATTTTGTGTCATCAGCAAACACCGAGACATGGCTCCCTATGCCTTCTGGGAGATCAATAAGTTCTAAATTATTGGTTCGAAATTGACTATCCCGTATTTGTCTTGTCTGCCCTTTTCAAGCATCTTAAAACTCAGTGAAGGCTCTAAATGTTTGCCTTATGTGGCCGAGTATGCTTAGAAGTGTCCGGCGATCTCACAAAAGAGTAGGAGAAGGGGGGGGAAAAAGCAACTTTTAAACAATTAACAAAAAGGGGCAATTATCTCTTATGCAGGTCTTCTTTCCCCTGGGAGTTATAGCTCCTTTTAATGGCAATTGATTCCGGGAGCTTAAGCAGCGTTCCAGAGAGATTCCAGGGAGACCCTTTGCAAGTACTAGTGCGCCGCAGTGCCACCGCTCCTTTTTAACATAATACTGTTTTGTTCGAGGTCTAAGGTCTGCATTTAGGAAAGTCATAGAGCTGTCTGGCATCTCAAGGGGTTCTCTGTCAGAACATTGTTAGTCCACACTGCCTTGTCGCACTACCCTTACTCCACCTCTTCCAACGTTTCACGTCATCCCCCAACCTTTTTTCGCGCCTAAAATAGTTACTTTATTACTGCTACCACATTTTAAAGTTTTTAAATCAAAGTCTTTATATTGAATAACAAATGGCATATCAATTTAACACAGAGGGTAAGGGTAGAACAAAAGTTGCAAAGCTGGTTACAAGAACGACATGGCCGATAATAAATAAACAAGTATATGTAGGAAAAGTACACTAATTTGCCTAAATTTTTACAAATGACTACAGGGTAAAAATGTAATACTGTATCTGTAACATTTTCCGAAGTAAAGAAAAAATAAATCTATCAGATTACTGAATTGAAGAGAATATTTATTCAGAACTGTATCAATTCCTTCCCCAAAAAAAGTTCAATTTTTGTTTTCTATCACATATAGATTTGTTTTATAATAAAAAAAAAATGAAAAATTCACATGTTTAGATTTCATTACAAGCCTCTGATCCTGCCCTGCAAAGCGAGCTCGGTGTAAAAAGAAAAAAAAACTAAGTACAAGATTTAAGGGTTCAGGGATACAAAGCAGGTAAGTTATCTAATCTGTTAAATTCATCAGTGTAACTTATCAACTGGGTACAATGCTTAAAAAAGTAACTGGGCCCAGTGGGAATGTTTTGTAGTATTTGTATTTAGAAACCAATAAACAAACAAAAACACAGCCACAACTCTCCTCATACAAAACACTGTAATTTAAGCTCATTCAAAAAGGGTTCACTTCTCAGAAAATAGAAGGGATCAAAAACAGTGTTTACAATGAGAGCATAATACCTAACACACATTATGCTAACAGATTTTTTAATTTGTCCTTGTAGGACATATTTTTCTTATTCTACATTCACACAGAACTGTTCAGAGGAAATAAACCTTTTAAAGATTCTTTACCATTTGATGCAAAACAGTTATATATCCACCAGAAATCCACTTCTGAAGTGTTCCATTCTGATGCGCAAGGCAAACACTTTTAAGATTAATATTTGAAGATTAAGTTGGAGTCTATTCTCATTGCAGTGGTAACATAGTTCTTTTATTTTAACCTAAATTACTACAAAGTCCATCAAGTTCAATCCTTGTATCTATCTTCCTGCGGTTGATCCAAAAGAAGGCAAAGCCCTTAATAAAAAGATAAGCAGATTACTCCTTGGATCAACAAGTTCTAAATACTAATGTTGATTCAATTATTTATAGCCCCACTTTCTAAAAAAATATACAGACCCTTTATGAAGGCATCTATTTTATTTGATAGTAGCACATCGCTGGGCAGTGAGTTTCATACCTTTATTCTCCTTACCGTAAATAATTCCTTCTTTTGTCATCTATGAAATATTTGCTCTTCCAGTCTCAGTCTCTTGTTCTTTGTACATTTATATTAATCAGGTCACTGTTCTTTATATTGGTGTTGCACATATTTATATTGTGTTATCATATCCCCTCTAAGAAGCAAATGCAGCTTTTTTTTTTTTGTATTTCTTCATAACTATAACTAAGATCCTCCAATCCCCTTATACATTTTGTAGCCCTCCTTTGCAATTTTTCTAGTTCCATAATGTCCTTTTTAAGAACTGGTACCCAGAATTGCAGCACACCATGATTTGTAAAGAGGCAAGAGGATATCCTCCTTCATGAATCAATAGCCCTTTTTATGTATACCAATATCTTATTGGCCTTCATAGCTGCTGACAGACATTATGCACTGTTGTGAAGTCTGTTGTCTACACTTGTTCCTAAACACTTCTCATTAGAAGTTTTTTCAGGAGAGATACAATTCAAAGTATATGTTGCATTATTATTTCACCCCAAAATGCATAAAATTAAATTTGTCTATATTGAACCTCATTGGTCCCCATTTATTTAAATCCTCTTTGAGATGAAATTTTAAACTGCATTGCCTTACCTAATTTTGTTTTATCAGCAAACACAGAGACATGGGTCTCAATTAGACATGGGAAATCATTAATAAACAAATGAAAAAGAAGAGGACGACCTCTGAGGAACCCAACATAATACTTTTGTCCAGTTTTAGAATTTTCCATTTAACTTGTCTAAGTCAATTTTCAATCAAAACACATACATTTGCCTCTAAGCCCATAGCTGTCCATTTGTAGAGTAAGCTTTTCTGCAGAACTATTTTAAATACTTTTGCAGTCTACACCGCCACAAACAGATCTATATTTTAATGTCTTTATAGAATGCCTTTACGTTAGTTTGACAAGGATCTGTCTTTCACAAAACCATATTGCTTCCTAATTATTTTCTGATTCAATGTGTATTATTGAATGTACACCTTTAGCAACTCTGCAAATAACTTCCCCACTACACCAACCTCTAATTGCCAAGATGAGATGTATGCCTTATGCCACTTGATTGGCACTATTCCTGAACAGAAAAATCCCTAAAGATAAAAAATAACAGTCTTGCTAGAATTAGCCTTATCTCCTTTGGATATATACCATCCAGACCTGGGGCTTTGACCTTGGTCTACCTTAACAGTGTTAAAATTGCTTAAGCAACAGTCAACCTAAACTTTTTTTTATACTGTGAATGTAGAGAATACAAAATTATGAACATTTCTTTATACATAGTAACATAGTGTATTTCTTTCCAACCTAAATTACCAAGTCCATCAAGTTCAAATCTTCTACTTATCATTCCTGCAAACATTTTAAAGGTGTTGTTCCATGTAGACCTACAGGGTACTAAACCCCTCCTCCTTCAAAAACACAAGGCAGGAGAGATCTGCACGATTACTGACACTTAGAAGGAATATATGAACTCATTCCTCTATTGTGCTAATATCACCCATGCTCAGCTGCTGCTACTGCTATGAACTCTCCCAGTAAGTAGAAACTGTGTATATATATATATATATATATATATATATATATGTGTGTGTATGCATTTGAGTGCATGCAGGCAGCCCAGCATTGTAGCCCTGTATGTCCTGCTTTTCAACAAAAAAAAACCCATCCAGACCATTTTTAAATGCTTCTATTGTAGTTGATAGCACCACCTCTCTTGGCAGTGAGTTCCATAACTTTATTGTCCTTACAACATAGTTGCCAACATTGGCCATGTTTCCAGGGATGCATATTAGTTCCACATGCCCCGAAAAAAACATGCAAAGTGCAGCCCGGCAGTATGTACGATGCATATACACACAGAGAGAATCCAATTAATTAATCAGGGTGGAGATCTCAAAGAAACTACTTTGATTAATTGATTGGCTTGTGCCTGGGCGTATTTGCATCCTACATACTGCTGGGCTGCACTTTGCATGCTCTGGCTGCAGCATGTGGAACACGTGTCCCTGGAAACATGGCCGATGTTGGCAACTATGTTACCATAAAGAATCCCTTTCTTTGCTCTTCCAGTCTCAAGGGGTGACCTTTGGTTCTTTGTACTGTTGAGTTAATGAACAGATGACTGTTTTTCCTAACGTATATAAATGCTACTTTTTACGTCTCTCTTCATAACTAACATCCTCCAATCCCCTGTTGTGGCTCTCATTTGTACTTTTTCTAGTTAAGTGTTCTTGCATAGCAAGACCACTTAATGTTATCTCACATATATATTATTAAGTGTTCTTGCATAGCAAGACCACTTAATGTTATCTCACATATATATTAAGTGTTCTTGCATAGCAAGACCACTTAATGTTATCTCACATATATATTATTATTATTATAGCAAAATTTGCCACCCTAACTCCTCCCACAGTTTTTACACTACATAGACAAAAATTTACCAAAACGTGCAGATTGTTCCCGATCGGATTGCTATTACTTTGTGGAACGTTTCGCCGAATGGTTCACGGAATATCGTCGTTTTTGTGGCGCAATTTGTCCCATAGGAATGAATGGCAAAGCTAGAGTGGGAGCTGCCAAAAGCTGAAAAATCAGGACATGATTTCTAAACTGCCACCACTCCCTCATTTTCAAGCCCACCTACACAAATCTTATATCAAAACGTTCAGCTATCCCTGGTGCCACTAAACATGTAAACGGCTAAGCCGTAGTCCTGATAGTTTTCACAATATGACCATTTGTTTGCAACCAACGCCGTCCATTGACATTCATTGAAACTTCACTCTGCAAAGCTCAAATTTGAAGTGAAATTTCTAAACTGCGGCTGTGCCTTCATTTTTAATACTTCAGAGACATACTATGCATCAAAATGTAGGTCTGGGTCTTGTGATTCTCACAATATAAAGCTCTTCGCTGTAGGATTGATAGTTTTTAAAATACGACCGTTTGAATATGGCAACCGCCAAAATACTCTGACCTGTGTCAAGCTGCAGCAGCAAGTGATGTCATAGACAGGGCCTTTTGAACACCTGCTAATGTTTTTATAAATGTATGGTTTAATGTAACTGTGCAACAACGTTGCAATTAAATGTGCTATGTAAATGATAACAGTTACTCCGCCCACTCCAGTTGTAGACTACAGGTGGAGGCAAGAACACTTCACACAATTTCCCCAGAAATTGTAACTTTTCTAGTTAAGTGTTCTTGCATAGCAAGACCACTTAATGTTATCTCACATATATATTATTATTATTATAGCAAAATTTGCCACCCTAACTCCTCCCACAGTTTTTACACTACATAGACAAAAATTTACCAAAACGTGCAGATTGTTCCCGATCGGATTGCTATTACTTTGTGGAACGTTTCGCCGAATGGTTCACGGAATATCGTCGTTTTTGTGGCGCAATTTGTCCCATAGGAATGAATGGCAAAGCTAGAGTGGGAGCTGCCAAAAGCTGAAAAATCAGGACATGATTTCTAAACTGCCACCACTCCCTCATTTTCAAGCCCACCTACACAAATCTTATATCAAAACGTTCAGCTATCCCTGGTGCCACTAAACATGTAAACGGCTAAGCCGTAGTCCTGATAGTTTTCACAATATGACCATTTGTTTGCAACCAACGCCGTCCATTGACATTCATTGAAACTTCACTCTGCAAAGCTCAAATTTGAAGTGAAATTTCTAAACTGCGGCTGTGCCTTCATTTTTAATACTTCAGAGACATACTATGCATCAAAATGTAGGTCTGGGTCTTGTGATTCTCACAATATAAAGCTCTTCGCTGTAGGATTGATAGTTTTTAAAATACGACTGTTTGAATATGGCAACCGCCAAAATACTCTGACCTGTGTCAAGCTGCAGCAGCAAGTGATGTCATAGACAGGGCCTTTTGAACACCTGCTAATGTTTTTATAAATGTATGGTTTAATGTAACTGTGCAACAACGTTGCAATTAAATGTGCTATGTAAATGATAACAGTTACTCCGCCCACTCCAGTTGTAGACTACAGGTGGAGGCAAGAACACTTCACACAATTTCCCCAGAAATTGTAACTTTTCTAGTTTCATAATATTCTTTTTAAGGACTAGTGCCCATAATTGTAGTGCATATTCAAGGTTGATATCCTCCTCCCGTGAATCATACAATCATCAATATAATATACATGGTGTTATTTTATGCATTTTCTGTAATAATTTAATAATGCTAAGAGAAACAAATGTTTTAAATGTATCTGTGTTGTCTCCTGCTCATGACATCACCTTGTGGCTTGACATACAAATTACACATGTTTCATTGACAGTTCATTTGTATATGAAACCACTGGTGATGTCACAAACTGGAGACACACTTAAAACATGTAATTTTGGCATCACAATGTATAGTTTTTTTTTTTTTCATCTTTTTTTTTTATCCTTCACGGTACAAGCTAAGTTTAAGTCCCTTGTTTTCCTGCCAATCAATCCCATGTTTGGTGTAACAGTAAAATCAGCATGCAGGTGCTCCGCCATCTGTTCTTCCTTAGTATAAACAGAAGAAAGAAAAAGTTAGTTAACCTCTTGCAACCAGATGTGCTTTTATCCTCAAAGCATCCTCAATGACAGGAAGAAACCCACTGAAGTTCCCTGCAGAAGCATCCGCAACACTATATTGCACTAAGGGCATCTGAGACCTGTATTTCAGAATGGCATAGAATATCCTACACGTGGGAGGTGGTTAATATCTGCTTTCGCTCTGTACTCTCTAACCACATTTTTTATTTTGGATAAAAAATAAACAATATTCAGCTTTTTGTCGCCTCACTTTTATAATGTTTGAATGCCATTTTCTTCTTTTTTTATTTGAAGTCTTCAGTTACTGGTAAGCAACATTGGTTTTAATTTTTTTCTTTTGTAATGGTTTCCTAAAGAGACATCTAACTGTAACGTGTTTAAAAAGGTATTCCACGCTTTTTCAGAAAACAATCCATCTCAGACTAGTTGTTCACTAGATTCCATTAACCTGTTAAAGTTGGCCCTTCTGACCCTTTGTGGCATAGCTAACAATTTTCCTCTTTTGAATTAATATCAAATGAAACAATGCTATGGTGTTCCTTACTTGCTTGAGATAAGCTCCTCATTATTCGCCACTTACCCTAAAAACTCTGCCTCAAACTCTCAATGTCACACAAATCTAATGCTTTAACACCATATTATTCATGCTAGAACCATTCACTGTTACTCTTGACTCTTGACAAATAAAAGGTTCCTCAAACAAGAAACATTTCCACAAGGAAATACAATACATATAGACGTTAAAAAAAAAATATAATTAATTATCAGACAGTGACCAATATATATTTTGATAAGAAGACTGAATATGCACAACTGTTGGGAAACATTTACTCCTCCCTATTGTTCGTAAGAGCAAGATAGATGCAGATAAACCAATTTATCTGCGTAAAAAGAACTCATTGGGTTACA
This sequence comes from Pelodytes ibericus, assembly GCA_036172795.1. Lineage (NCBI taxonomy): Eukaryota > Metazoa > Chordata > Amphibia > Anura > Pelodytidae > Pelodytes > Pelodytes ibericus. The sequence goes on from CM069862.1 coordinate 164,818,007, forward strand.
AGAAACTGAAGGATAGCTTTCACAGGACAAATAAAACTGAAATGATTACTTTTGTGGTTACTGTATTACTCTATAAAGAAGCTGATTACACATTCAATTTGTTTACATAGACCTTTAGGATTTCTGACATTCCAACAGCTCACAAAACTTTCCAGAACATTCTTTAGAGCCAAAATGGTCAAGAGAGCACACAACATGTTATTGCCTAACTAGCACTGTATACAGCATCTGTAAATTTCATAATGCACTTACTCCCTTGGCTTGAGTTCTGTAACCTGTAAACACAACATTGGTACACATCATACTATAGGTAACATATAAGATTGATTCCCTCTTGACCCTCAGAGTTGTGTCAGTATATATATCCATTAGAAATTAGTCACCATGTCGAATACCTTCATTGGAAATGATGCGCTGCAGTTTCAAATAGACAAACATCGCCTCAGAATTTTTTTTGAAAGGAGTCCCTGAGGCTTTTGTTTGCTTCAGGAAAAAATTCACACAAAATGGTCCACTTAGAGATAACCCTGAAATACAGCATTTCAAAACGTATCCCTAAAAGCTGCAAAAGAACATTAGGACAAGCTCTTCGGATTTTGTTTAAATTTAGAGTCTCTCAGTAGAAAAAAAAACAATACAACGAAATCAAAAACATAGGCTTGGATGCGAGTTCCAAAGGAATGAAAAACAGTCTTATTTAAAAGTGCTCAGCTTCACTAGGATTTCATTGTATGAACATTTATTTATATGTATGTAAAGTGTATAAAAAATGGAGTTCTGAAAAGCCTGGTTCCAGGCAGGCAAGGGTCACGGCTGCAAGATAGGTGTTATGTTGGGCTGGCAGGCCGGGCAATCAGTTGCACAAACTTCACATAGCATAGCATGTTGGCACTGTAACAATGTCCTATTCTGTTCTTGACACTTAGAGCATTTCACTGACTGGAGCTGGTATACTGCCTGCAACACAGGAAAATATTCAGCATCAGAGAACATGCACAGAAAAGAAGGCAATGGTGAAGACTATAGATATGTAAACATGGGTCTAAACAGTTAGTGGTTGTGTCACTGGATAATTTTGTTTACAATATATTTCTTAAGTAACTACCATCTTTTGTTTAGTATTTAAATTATATTCAAACTCTTCCTCATCCATATGATGAGGGAACATATTTTAATTTCACCCTTTCCCCTGCACAATGGAATGCTGGGAGTTAAATCACGTCAACTCTGGAAATCCCATTTGATGTAAGTTCAAAAGAGTAGTTACAACTAGATTTACCACAGATAGTTGGATACAAATATTAATCTTCAAGGAATGTGGTTTTAAACAGATGTAAAACAAATTTAGAAAAGGAAACAAAAAATATAGAAAAGGACAGGTACAAAAACAGCACAGGTATAGCAAGGCAGACGTGATATAAACAAAATAAATTGAGCCAAAGTGATAATCAGAATGAAAGATAAGAACACATGGAAGACTAGTGGAGTATGTGGTTGTGACCCTACCCCTCAGCCTGACCTTGTCGACTCTTTCCAGGCTGGCATGAAGCTGCTTCTGAATACCATAGAGAGTATTTAGTGGGAGACCGTCAAGCTCTGACACAGAGCTGTGAAGTTTTGAGTCTTGTGCTCCAGGGATTCGATCTTCCAAATCTTCCTGCACCTTTTTCAGCTGCATCTCCAATGCATCCCTTTGTTCACGAGCTAACTCACACTCTATGCTGGCTGCCGTGGCTCGCTCATTGGCTTCCTCGGCTTCTTTCTTCCAGGCATCACAAGCCTGGGAAGAGATGATTGCAGGTGAGTAAATGTGAATACCAACAAAAAACTTGATATAAATGAAAAGTCTGTATTTCGCGATTACATAGATCACATCTCTCTCCCTCTGTATGTATGTATATATCTATTGAGAGATAGATGGAAATCCTGTGAGTGTGTGTTTTGATGCAGAGCACCGGAATCTATCTTCACACCTGACACTCTACATCAAAGCACGTGGGCTATCTGCTCCCCTATGCTACCAAAGACACCATGGAAGCGGTTCCTCCCTCTTCCCAGAGGACAGCAAGTTAGGGGAAATGGGGAGACGGGGACAGTATTCTAACCATGGACACCTCAGGTATCAAAATGAACTAAAGATGACCGATGATCTTCACTGAATAACTCAATGAGCATGGTATGTTAAAGAATATGTCTAAACTCCTGCAATGTATGTAATAGTTCCAGCTACATCGGTTTCTTTTCTAACTACAAAGACTCTCGATGCAGATATACAAAATAATACACAGGTTAAATGAACATTGCCACATATACATGTATCAGAAATTAGCTCAGCGTGTGCTGCTCATTCATTAAGAATGAGTTTGTTTGTTTCTTTTTTTGGTGTATTACAGAATTTGTGTGTGTAGTTATCTGTTGTGCTGCTGCTTCATGTAACTGGCATGCCTGATTAAGAAAACATAGAAACAGGAAAACCACCACTTAAACCAACAAACCCACGAGTCATGAAATCTTTAAAACAGTCAAGCAGAACATTAGCAGGGACACTTTTGTGGCTTTTGTGGAAACAACCTGGGCAGTGTGGGTCTTATGGCGGTACATGACTAGTGCAGTGTGTGTGTTTGATGTGGCTGCTGGGTACAGTGTATGTATTACAGGAGTACGTGAGGGGAGTATAGCAAATGCTATTTGGGAGAGATGTTGTCCATCTACTAGATGTGTATTACCGTATTTGCTAGAATATAAGACAAGGTTTTTTCAGAGCTCTGAAAAAGCCCCCTCGTCTTATATTGGAGGTCGTCTTATAGTGTGACCTCAAATTGAGGTCTGACTATAAGACTGGGAACCAGGTCCTTCCGGCTTCATCATAGAAGTCCCGGTGGAAGTGCATCCTCCGGCTGCCCCCACTAGCCACCAGGGAGAGAGGCAACAACAACAACAAAAAGCATGATCTTGGTCACCATGTGACCAAGATGGTGCTGCTCTTCTAAAGGCAAGAGTACAGGAACCAGGAAGTAGCTGCTTCCTGTGCTCTGGATGCTGTCACATGATTGTCTAATGACAGAGGCAATCTGTGACTGCCAGGCAGAATGTCAGGCAGTGGGGATGCTCAGATGAGCATCCCAACTGCCTGGTCAGAGCAATATTTGTAAAATATTGATCTGACCACTTTGGATCTGCCTCCCTCTACTCTTTTTTTTAGTTTATGAGAGAGACAGATCAAAGTAATAAAAATAAATTAAAACAAAATAAAATAAAATGAGACCCAATGGCTTTTATAAAAAGCCATTCCCTGTGTTTAACCCCTTCCTGCCACTGATCATGCGTTAGCAGTGATCTTGCACAACTACACAATTTTTTTGTACTGTCATTTATTACAGTAATACAAAGGCTCTTCTAAGAGCTAATAACCCCTTCTTTGCTGTAGATCACTGCTTATGCAATGATATTCATGCCAAAGCAATTTTTATCTGTCTGCATATTTTCTTTTTTCACCCACCTGAAGTACAATGTATGTGGAAACAAAACATAAAAAAATGACTAACATTTTTAAAAGGCTGGTGGTAGAACCAACAAACCAAAAACCTACGCATGGGTGGTATCCTTGTACTCAGGAGATGTTGCTGAACACATACTGAGGTAAAAGAATTACTACCCAAAACTTTGACATAGGCTGGTGGTACAATTAGTGCATGGAAAGTGTTAAATACCACTATTTGAAATACCCCAGGGTGTCTAGTTTTCAAAAATATATGGTTTTGTCTGATTAAAAAAAAAACACTGGCTGGCTTAAAAAAAATGTCCCAGATGAGACATGGGAGATGGTTTTCTGCATGTCAAAATTCCAAGTTGGAAAACCATAAAGTGCACCTCTCAAATGTGGCCTGTTAAGGAAATGTTTACCTGAATTGCAATCTGTGTGAAAAAAACTTTTTTTTTTTTATTTTGCTGCAAACTTTGGCAAAGGTTGGTGATAAAATAGCTACATAAAAAGTGTCAAAATACCCAAAGTTAAATGCCCCGAGTTGTCTAGTTTTGAATTCAGGACAAATATTAGAAACTATTTAGCAGTGTTTTTTGTTGTCTTTTGTAGATGAGTAAATGGTAAAAAACCATTTGGCATATTTTATTATTTTTTAATATCAAATTATATCAAAATAATGGTATCAAAAGAAAGCCCTTCTTCTGCCGCTATAACCAATACATATTTTGTGTGGGTACACTAAATGAGAAAGAAAGAAATTACAACAAAACACAAACACCACAGTCACCAAGCGTCAGACAAGCCAAAAGAAGTCATGTCACTAAGGGGTTAAGGAGGCGTGTTCGCTCATACAGTAAAATATATATGTACATAAGCTCCTACTCCAAGTCTCCTTTGCATACCACTCTTCATTGTTGATTTACAGGTTGTCCACCAGGTGGTTGGTGTGAATTCCATGTTCAATATAAATAAATTTCATTTTTTTTAAAGTGATTTTAATACAAACATATCTGATCTTATCTGATTTGACACAAGTGTTGTGATGGCTCTTGCACTTGCTTATGTAAATTCTACATATAATATCATGTACAGACATCTACCATCTACTGGTGAAAGTGTGTTCGCCACATAGGTAACAGCACACTTCGGAAAATTATGTACTTCTGTTATATGTAAATCTATTTGTGCACTTTGCCTAAGGCTTCGGAATACTTTAGGACAAAATAATTAAATAGGTCTAATAACAAACACAATTGAAAAATAAATAATGATCAGAAAACTCTATAGAAGTCTGTAAATAAACTAGAAGCTTCCACATTTCATGTCATGTTTCTGTCACAGTTATGAGACCTGCTCACGGCAGCCTGTCTAGCGCTCCGTATCAGCATCTCTTCTGACGCTACCATCAGAGAGCGAGATTGAGTGAAGGCACATCCTTGACTCAGAGCCTAACTTTAAGAGGTGGGCAACCGAGCTGATCAACACCTGTGCTGTATCTTGCATGTTGGCGTTTGCCTCGAATCCTCGTAGCCGACTCTGGCTTGTCTCATGTTCCTGACCTGTCTGACTGCTCGATTTCTTATTGACTCCGTATTACAAAGACTACTTTTTTGGACTTACCCACTGGCACCACACTATTACATCCAGCCTTCGGTTTCATATAGTTAAGTGCTTCTTTCTATACATATATATATATATATATATACGTATATAGTACAAAATCTGTGACCCATCACTGGTCCCAGTAAAGTGCTCGGTCTGCTTGAACATCCACTGCTCTGCATAATCAAAATCACCATTTTCTCTGTGTGCCTCTATACTCTGCCTTCCCATCAACCATAGTAGTGGCCTGTTTTGTGGTTTCTCCACTAGGGATCCTAAATCCCCAGCCCAGCCAACCCAGTTGGTTCAGTGTGAAACACTCCCACTCTGTGGATCCTCTAAATACAGAGCGAGTGACATTTTCATTCTATTGCCAGTGAGCTTTCTTGTGTTAGACAAAGGGACTCGGAAATGTATAATATTTATACAGAATAATGAAAAGTTTACACCTTATCTGGATGTCCTTAATAGGATTATGTGAGCAATGGTAGTTATTTTCAATAATGCTTTGTTGACTTACAGACCAACACGATAAAAGCATGCATATTTTGTATTTTAATATTTTTTTGTACCCTAATATAGCAATGAGTGTAAATGAGGTGTCCTAGTACCTGTTTTGCTTGTTTCCAGGAATCCTCCCACTGTTTTATGGTGTTACTGGCCTCCTCAAGCTCCTGCCTCAGCCTCACCAATTCAGCTCCACCCGGACCAGACAAAAAGGCGGGAGATGTTCCTGGAGAATAGCTGCCAGATACAAAGTGCTCCCATATGCTGTTACTCATTCCATTAAGACCTGCAAGATAGATATATTTTTAGAAAAAATACTCTTATTTGGTTAGAGGAAAAAAACTGGAGATATTTACACACCCTTTATGAATAGTTTATACAGAAACCTGTGAAAAAATAAATGCTTTAAGGAAAACTCTGATATAAAAAAAAAAGGTTTCTGCAGATAGACAGAATTGCAATGGCATGCACAAAGGTTAAAATACAAGCAACCCTGTTACCAGAAATAATATTTATAGACAGAAAACTATATGGGTACAGCAAAACAATTTGTGGAGTGTAAAATGTGGTAAGGGAATAAAGGTGTTTTGCAAAAGAAATGCTGTTATTCCCGTCCCTTGCGTACCCACTCCGCCCCCCAAAAATAAAAATTATGGTCCACCTCAGGGCGAGTTCCACTAAATAAAAATAAGGGGCCCCTACTGACTGCAGGCCGGTGTGATTCCAGCAGTCATTGTATATAAATATTTGCATGTCTGCAGCACTCAATAAAATAAAATAGGGGCTGGTGATATGCTCCTAGCTCAGATTAAATTAACCTTCCACCATTGATCCCACCCTTGTGCTAAGCGCTAGCCACGCCCCTGGACCAACAAATAAATATGTTTAAATCCTTATCTACCCACCCTATCACTACCTGGACCAAAACTGCCCCAAAATCTGTGAACAAAAAAACCACAGTAGAATGCGTATGACTGGCAGACTCCCAGTCCCTGCACAACCTCTGGAGTGATATTTTAAACCAGCCAATAGTAGGCACAGATTTTTATAGAATAGGAGGATTTTTTTTCCTTCTTCTTCATGGATGGTCCCTTCCCCTATGCCGAAGTTTTGTTTTCATTTGGGTTAAATTAACAGGCAAAAATTAAAGATTAATTTTTACCAGCCATCATTCAATCACTGTTTGTGTGGTAATTACTGAATAATGGCGTTAGCGGTGGACATTGAATCATCAATGCCTAGTAATTTACAGCCAACGCCATTTTTATGTTTAACAGGGGCCATGGAATCTGGTCCCTTATCTGTTCGTTCAGGGTCAACTACAAAAATTGTGAATTGCAGTATTTATTCTGTACACACATTATCCAAACAGACAACAGCCTTAAAATGTGAAAAAAACTTTATTTTGAAGAACAAGGTAACAAATATACAGGCAACATGTCTTAAATAGTGAACGATTACAATAAAAAGCAGGTTCAGAATATTTTGGGATTGCTGACATATATTAAATTCTGTAATGTACATTATGTTTATGTCCTGATGTATGCAGAATTTGTATGCATCCAGAAGGAGTGAATTCATGAAACAATATAGTATCAAGGGATTTATGTTGAAGGTTACCTTCAAGATATGCTTGCTACTTCCAAATTCTTAATTTATCTATAACTTTCATGGTGACACAAGGCGTTTCATACTTCAAGAAATAAAAGTGGTGCATTTTCCTCCCAGGTTTAGGTTTAATTTCTGGAGAGCTGTAATAGTGCTGTTTTTATAGTGGTAGTGAAGCTAAACCAGTATTGTAGGATTATTGCTCAAAGCTGGAGATTAGGTGTTGCTCTTAGCTTTTCCAAATAAAGCTCAATTTTCATATGTATATACAGTTAAGAGTTTATTAGTGCCAAATACATGCATACACAGGAATGGTCCACCTTTGGAACTCTATCTGATGTGTACTACAGATCTCACGAGTAAGCTGCCAGAGTGTTTCGATGTTGGCTGACTGGAGAGAATGGTTATGTTGCCTGCTTTCTGTGTGTTGCTGAAAGACAAAAAAAATATATAAACATCTATGTAAAGTTAATTTGAAAACAAAACTAAAAAAAAAATACAAAAAAAAACCTTGCCATGTTTATTTTACCTCCCATAATTATCTTCACCTAGAAGCCTTTAATAATCCCATTCCAATGTATTTCAAAATTTAATTAAGAAAATAATAACACAATAACAATCGTTGGGCAGAAATGAACAAAAAGTTTTAAAAAACCCATATATTTGAAGTGCATTTGAAGTAAAGATTGTGTGAACGTTGGAAAGCATCATAAATGAGTGGGAACATTTTTAGATAAAAGAAATAGAGGAACACATACCATCACTGTATGTGGAAATTAGTAGTAAGGCATTTACCTGTATTTTGGAAGATGCCTACATGCAGATTTTCTTCTTCACCAGACATCCGTGAAGTTCCGTGAACATACATCTGAAAAAGATCTCACTCCAGCTGCTGTAGCTTACTCCACTTTAGGACCATAACTGAGGCATAGATCATCCTCCTCTGTTATAAGTAACATAGACAATTTGCTTGCAGTTTTGATTTCTTATTACAGAGCTCAGCAGATTAGTTTCACTCTTGTATCACAGTTAACCCATGTAGGACGATTAAAAACTGTGCTGGAGATCCATTGTATTTAGCAGCACTTGGTTGCTCAACAGTTTGAAAATCCCATGAGATCGACTTCTCATTTATTTGAGACTCCTGACCTCCTCTACTGAAAAAAAGCTTGACTGCATCTACAGTCTATTTGGTTCTTCTTTATTTTGTTGTCCTGAAGATCACTTGCCATCATCCATTTCTTATACCATTACATACCCAAGGTCAATAGGTGTTTTGCTGCAGCACCCTTTAGATGACCTCACATATGTTTGAGACCGTTTTCTTGTTCTCTTCTTCAGTAAGTTTGCTTCCTTATCCCGCTATTAGAGAACTACATATGACACGTTCGACAGCTGTGATTTGAGGAGAGAGAGTCTGCCGATTAACAGTTTTAACCTACCATCGATCTCGCCAGGTGTCAACATTCACCACTTTAGCTCTAGGTATATAAGCATTCAAAAGACCACTCATTACCCTATTCACGTAATACAATGTGTATAATTTGAGATGCAAATGTATCTGTGAGTTGAAAGTGTAAATATTAAAATACCGGAAAGGTCACGGAGAGCTATCTTAACATAATAGTAATTTAGGTTGAGAAAAAAAACCCAGTCCTTTATCTAGCTTTGATCCAAAAGACAAATGGGTCTATTCATGAAAAAGGTGAGCCGAGTTGAAGCGAGATGAATATTTCACCTGGTCAAACTGGTTAGTTTTCCCCGCGAATCAAACTTACCAGGATTGTCCTGCACAATGTATAGCTAAACAGGTGAGATTAAATCTTCATCTCACCTTTTGGAGAATAAACCCCTAATTAAGTGATTTTGAATCTTGCCACTTATGGGGAAAATTCCTTTGCGACTCCAAAAGGGCATCAGATTTCTCCATGGATCAACAAGCTCTAAATATTAATCTTTATTCAATTATTTATAGCCCTATAGTATTGTATTTGATAGCGCAAACTCTCTTGGCAGCATATTCCATACTTTTATTGTCCTTTCTGTGAAGAATTCATTCCTTTGTCATATATAAAATCTTTGCTCTTCCAGTCTCCGGGGATGACTTTTGTTCTTTGTACATTTCTGTTCATGAACAGGTCACTGGAGAGTTATTTATATTGGCTCTGGATATATTTATATACCGTTAAAATATCGCATCTAAGACTATGTTTTTCTAGCATGTCTAGTCCCTCTGAGATCTTTAATTTCCCTACTATTAATTTTCTAGCCCTCCTTTGCACTTTTTCTAACCCCCTTTTTTATACATGCCAATATCAGACATGTATATATAAGGAAGTAATAATTTTGAAAATGTAAAATCTGATTAGGGATACATAAAAAATATCTAATGAAGGGCTAATGATAAAAAAAAACTTAAACATTTTATTAATCTGAATGTGATCATGTATTTATTAAAATGTTTGAATTAATAAGAAGTGGATAGGTTAGTCATACCTGCCGTCTCAGAGTTGTAGGTACATACCCCTCCGAGTAGAAAGTCTTAAATTGTTTTAAACAGTTTTGCTGCTTAATGCAGGCCTGAGTATGCAGAACATTTTAGGATTAATGATATGCATAAAAAAGTAAACTAACAAATTCCCCTTCTGATACTCACCCAATGAGCCATGAGTAGCAGATGTGCTAAGAAAAGTATTGTCTGATTGGCTGTGTGTGCCTGAAGTCTGATGAAGAAAATGTGAAGAGAGGCTGACAGGTGGCGATGGTGAGGTGGAGTGGAAAGATGATGAACTTCCTAAAGACCCAGGGATATTCACAGGAGCAGAGCTTTGCATTAGGCTACCACCTTCAATAAAACCAGAAACAAAAACAAGTGGTTATGTTGTGAGCTAAGATTCAAGTTAACTTGGTAAATCAGCATTTATTTTGAATACTTCCGTATTGACAGTTATTGTTTCCAAAAAAGACATGCAGACAATTCTTTAATAGACTAGCTTTGGAAACCCTGTCCTTATTATACTTTCTGATATATAGTGGAATACCTTACGAGTGGTTCACAGAGAGCGGTCATTTATTCATTTTACCCATGTGTATACTGCATAATGCATGCAACTCTGGCAAGCATGATGTGATGGTAGTACACAGCAGCGGCATAGGTAGGCCTTACCTAATTTTTTTTCAGGGGAAAAGCTGTATACTAATCATGCATCCTACAGTCCAGCATTTGAAGAGTTCCCTGTTCCAGGCAACCGCATTAAGTGGCACCGAGAACAGGGAAGCCTGTGAAAGCAGTCAGCTGGCAAGCTTATCTTAGCTTATCAATTCTTATGGGAACCCCATCTGGATTTCTGCAATAGAGTCTTACGAGTGTCAATTTGTTTATAAAATTATGGAAAGGCTGCCTATGAGTAAGGATCTGGAGTGGACTGAAAGGCATTAGGCGGCTGTCTGGCTGTGTTGTCTGCTCCTGCTAACCACACTATTTCTCTATATTATGCCTCTGTATACTTATGTATGTAAGATGTCAGTGTGAACTGCATTTCCTAGCCTGTCCAGCCATTTGACTAAGGCTCATGGGAAATATGATTCCCAACACTTGGGGGCTTTATTCATGAAAAAGGAAATTGAGTAGGGAATTTCAAGCGCAAGGCCAAAAGTAGTTAACTTTTCCGAGTCGACTACTTTTGCCTTACGTATCAAGTCTTATCTATGGATATCTGTAGGTCTTCTACCTGTATATACCTTTCTCTGTACATTTGTGGGGTGGACTACATTTACCACAATGATAGGCCTGCTGTTTGGCTGTCCTAAGGTTATTCATCACTGACCTGGATACTTTAACTTGTTACCATTAAGAATGATTTATTTTTTACATACTCAATTATGCATAGTTTTGTATGCTCAATTATGCATAGTGATTAAGCTTTCAATCCGAAAAGCATGGTCAACCTCTGGGGCATTTTTGCAGAGTCTGAATGTACAACTTTACTGTGTCATTATTCTGACAGCATTTCTATACATCTAGAGAGATATTGATGGTGCCCATTTCAGAACATAATAGGACATGCCATCAGGAGAGGATTATACAGAGTTTAAAATCTCAGGAACCATGGCTGGCTCACAATGTTTTAGACTGCTTTATACAGAAATTCTATGGAAATGTAATTTGCCTGGCTCTCAAAAATAACTAGGTGGGTTATCCTGAATCAGTCTGTTTGGCTCCTAAAGTCTACAAATGCTGACCATAAACAAAAATATTTACATATAGACATGTACAGAGATGCTGTGAAAAAGTGCCCCTGAATGGCAGAAAAAAAATCTGGTCACCCTACACTATAGGTGGAAGAAATATGGAGCCCAACTAGAGAAGAATAATTTCCTAATCTCAGAATGTACAACAGACAGTTCATAACAAAACCAAATAGCAATCAATCAATCTCATTGTTTACTTGCAAATGTGTTAGTTACCTATCATTATTCCTCCAGAGGAAGAAACTGTGCTGCTGTCAAATGATTTTTCTAAGGCAGCCACTCCAAATTCATTAAGGTCCAGATCATCCAGAGCAGATTCTAAGAGAGAGAAAATAGCCAGGTCAAGTGGGAGACAAGAAAACCTGCGCATATTAGGGAGGAAAGAAACAGACACATGTACCAATATTCTTCTTGGTGGACATTGGGGTCTATTCACTAAAATTCAACTTTCACTTTAAAAGGCAACTTCCCAAGTCGACCTCCTCGTGCTATTCAGTAAAGGAAATTCTACCTCCCTCTCTCCCACATCTTGTTCTCAAATCAAGCTCTATCTCCCTTACGTGAAACACAATAAAAATTGCTATTCACTAAAAAGGGAGTTTGAATTAGGAGGCGAGTTGGACTTATTAAAATTTTGCTGAAAGCTGCTGGAGAAAGCAAACACAAATAAAATCTTGAGAGCAGGGATCTCTAAAGAGCATAGGGTGAAACTGATTGGCTGACTGTCAGAAGCTTCCCTGTCCCAACACTACCATTGACAGGGTTTTCAAACTAGCCAATCGTAGGTTTGTTTGAAAACCAGCCAATAGTAGGGCTGGCACAGGAAAGCTTCTGATTGGCCTCCTGTGTAATCATAGGACTCCTGGGTTTTCAGGAATTGGGACTAAATGAAACAAAACTTTATATCCTCAGTGTCTATATAAGTAAACATGCAGAGTATTCTCTCTGGGCTTGAGTTAAATATAAAAAAAATGTGATTTATACAGAGTGCCTGCATCAAAATCACACTGGAAAAAAGTGATCATCTTCCAAAGTGAGTTTGAATGTTGCTTTAAATTTACCCATTTCAAATATCCTAATCTAGACATTACTGTTAGATAAGAGGGTCCCTGTCTATCATCTGGAATCCCTGTTTTTAGTTTTCAACAATACATTCTGACACAGTTATATTTTCTTATCTTCTCTGACTGAATTTTTATCAATTAATTCTGCACCAACTCCAGTCATGTTTCTACAACTGCCTTATGTGTATATGCTTTCCAATGCTTCTCATATTCCCATACTATTTAATTCCCATGCCAGATTGATTCAGATATGCAAGAAACCAGATACTGTATACATAATGTTTAGAAAATTTACCAGTTTCTACCTCTCCTACAAAACCCCCACTGGATCACAGAATAGGCAATTAATTTAGTGGGAGAGCAGGATTTGTATCAAAGGTATTCATATTCGTTGATATACAAAATGTAATATTACCAGGAAAGTAAATACTAAATTTGTTGCGACCCAGTACAAAAATTAAAGTATTCATGAAAGGCCAACGTAAAGCAAATCTAAAGAAGGCAAGAAGATATGGCTTTAATGTGCAAAAGTAAGCATAAATTTAAAACAATGGTGCCAGGCACTCAACTTTAGCAAATGAAGAGTTGGTATTGGAGACTAGCTTCCAAAAAGAACAACGGTGTAAGAGTACCTCACGTTATTGCCATGGGTAATACATTTTAATTGAATATTGCTTGTCCAAAACTTAAATTGGACAAATATTGGTCAGTCATAAGAGTAATAGATAATAATCAAAAAAATGTAAAGGTTAATCATTTAAGGAACTTAATTATTAAATAAAAGCAATAATGTAATAAACAATACATTGTGCCGTTTTGCCCCCTGTAGGTGACTGTTTCTCTCTTTTCTTAACCTACTCTCCTATAATCCACTCACTTTGTACGTTTAAATCACTTCTTTCTTTTATGCCTTGAATGTATTTTTCTAATAATAGCCAGAACATAAGCAGTTGTTGACTGTGAATATAAGTTTGTTCTATTTATTCATGCCAAGCCTCTGTGTAGGCTTATCACTTGCAATTTGAATAAGAAATGAATATTAACAAAAATTCACTAAAATATCATTTAAAAAAAATAAAGAGAGAATTGCAGGGAATTGAGGCTGGAATTTCATACTTTAGGTCAATGTAGCAGAGTTGGAAACATTCTCCAATGCAGCTGAATGGGAGAATGTTTCCTACTATGCAATTTTGGACTTAAGTTTGAAATTCCAGCCTCAATTTCCTGCAATTTTCTCTGTATTGAGTAGACCCATAAAAGACAGTGATTGATACCTAGATATGCAATGTGGGTGACCACTAGTACTAATCATTCCCCCCCCCCCCCCCCCCCCCCAAACAAAACAAAAAAAAAACAAGTAATGGGTGGGATAAGCAGCCAATGTACATTCCACAGTACTGTTGAGCAAAAGACTTAAATGGTTAATGACAAATAGTTATAAAGTCATAGAGAGGCCTAAAAAGATTCTAGTTATGAAAGCAAAAACAAATATAGTAATGTCTTTTACCTGGTTTCCGCTTGCAAAATGGCATTATTTAACTGGAATTTTTTTATACCAACTTTTCCCCCCACCTCTACCAAAGAAATAAAAAATAAATAAAAAGAAGAAGCGTTCTACATCCACATGTATCTAAATCACTACATTTCCATCAACAGCATATCTGCTTGCATTCTCCACTTGCATGAAGCTTAAAATGTTTACAATAGATGTTGTTTGTTATAATATCTAAAGTTGTAGTAAATTTATACCAAGTTTTATGTCACAGCTTATCAGGGGTGTACAAAAGAAGGCTTGAAGTTACCTATTACAGACTCCACAGTGTCACTTGTTGGGTAAAAGGGAAGAGCGTTGGCGTTCATACCAGGGGCACCACTTGCTGCGGCAGGACTTGGTGGTGTGGCAGCCAGGCTGGAGGTTATACTAGAGGAGATGCTAGATGTAAGGGGACTTCCCATTGGCATTATTGCCAGTGCTTCCTAAAGTAACAAAAACAGGTTCAGTATCAAGCACTGAGCAAATTGTTCGTACCATTGATTAATGTAGTGGACACAGAAACAAAGAAATGTATTCTTACACCCAAGGTGGGTGGATCAAAATAAAGGATACTTTTATGATTAAAAGAAAAAAAATCTATTCAGACTCTAGAAGGGTAGCAGACGCATTATCGAACACAAATCTTCACACACCAAACAGGCCAGAAGGCCTGCTCCATATCCCCCCCCCCCCCCCCCCCCCGAAATCATACATGCACAGTAATCCTACCACTGCAAGAGATGCTAGGTAGGCATATGCAAATCCAGTCAACAATTATCACCTTTTTGCTCTTAACATGGACTCCTTGACTGTAGAGGGGCAAATTAACTTTGTGACTACAGTTTATGAACAGATATCAAAATATTTGACATGGTGCTTATGTCAGTGTAATGTCAGCTAGTGTACGGCCTAGCTATACGGGCTGGATATAGAATTGAGGCTGGAATAACACTTATTTGCAGCAAAGCCTGACTGGTGTAGGATTCACTTTTGTTACCTGCTTTGATTGCAGAAGCGGTTGATCCTGGCTTCTGTGCTCCAGCGAATGCTGTTTTAACTTTGCCTGCATAAAATAACAGCTGGTTTACTAATTTCTTGAAATGGCATAAAAAAATATTAGAAAATCCATAATGAATGTAGAGAGCATTTAGGCACACCTCCAGTATCCAAAAGTAGATTAATCCACAGGAATCTTACAGAGTGAAAACTTTAAGTTTATTGGTACAAAAATAAAAACATAGCCATAGAAAAAGCAATCTCACGCATTTCGCGGTGAGGCTTAAACATAAAATATAAGCTAACCAGAACAGGAAATAAACAGATCACGCCTGATTGGCATCATATACAGGGCACAGTCAACACTATGGGATTTTTTTTAATGACAGGGAGAAGTGCAGGAATTGAGAAGGGATGGCCAGAAACTGAAAAATTCTCCCATTCACCTGAATGGGAGAATTTTACCAACTTGGCTACTTCGGCCTTAAGTTTAAAATTCCCTACAACTCTCTCGTTCATGAGTAAGACCCTAAAGCAGGGTTAGGCAAACTGAAGCTCTCCAAATGTTGCAGGACTACATTTCCCATACTCCTCTGCCAGCCTCTTAGCTGAAGGAGCATTATGGGAGATGTACTTCATCAGCCGCTGGAGGGCATCCACTGCCCTAAAGGCTAAAGTGGCCTGCTTAGTATAAGTTGAAATCTACAGCTCAGTAAAAAGTCGGTCATGTACAAAGAGGCCAATTTTTTTAAGCACTGATTTCACTCTTTGCACATCATTTCTGAGTAGGATACATTAGCAATAAATATTCTTTTATTTCATTGTTTTTTTATATATAATAGCCTTGCATGTAATGAGGTTTGTACATTGTCATTAGAAGGTCTTGCTTGGTCGGCTACTGTTAAAAAAAAAAAATCATCATGTATTTTAGGTTGAATATTATTTTATTTTTATTATTTGTGCTACCTGCAATCTTTTAAAATGGGTTGGCAACCAGTGGCCCTTCAGCTGCTGATGAACTACATCTTCCATAATGCTCTTTAAATTAAAAGGTTGTCAGAGAAGTATGGGAAATGTAGTCCTGCAACATCTGGAGAGCTGCAGGTTGCCTAGCCCTGCTTTAGGGTTTTAATCATGAACAAGAAAGTTGCCTACCCGTTTTAAAGGATAACTGTAAAGTGATGTTTAATTGAAAGATTGCACCAAGTGTAGGCATTTTAAATTTAAATGCTTGAATGGAGGAATACAAATAAAGTACTTTGAGTTCTCGTTGCTCTGTATAGCTTTATCAGGGGGAAGACATGTTGGGGTAGATGAAAGAAGATCTCACCCATTTGACTTAAGATTCAGCCACCTGATAAGAGTTATACAAGCAAAGAGGGCTCACTTATTTGCATTCTTTCATTAAAGCATTTTTATTTAAAATGTGCTGTTCCATTGAGCAATACTCCATAAGTGCAGCATCATGTAAAGGAAAGCTATAGAAACAGATTTAGCATTTTATGTTGTTTCTTAAAGGGAATGGCTGGTGCCCAAAATGCCTCGTCCACATGTTAATGCATATTAGTGTGCTTTCAAAGTACTTTAAAATGCATGTATTACATTTTTCATAGCTTAAAATTATAAAAAATGTAAAATTAGATCGATTTGTGAAATTAAAGCCGTTTGAAAGAACCCGGGACTGCCCACAATAGCTTAGTAAAAGTCCATTTCCTTTTATTTTTGCCGCAGGAACCAATGAGAATAATTTAAAACAAATTAATGCAATTTCCCATCTCTCTAGTGGTGTAATGAGATTATGTGTTGCACTGTTAAGAGATCCTACTGTGTACAATAGCAAGCTTATTACATTCCACACAATGTATTCTATTCCAAAAGATCAGGAAGTGACTAAATGACAAAAACTTGATATGCTCCGTGTCTGTATAATCAGTACTGCTAGTACCGTATATCACTGGAGGGCTTGAGTTAATTATTAGAATGCCTGCATCAAATCACAATGGAAATTTGTTTTTTAAATCCAGGTCTGTCGACATGTATAGAAAGAAGGGTTGAATGTTTAATTAACAAATGCTTTTAATTGTTAAAAGAAGAGGATACGCAGTGATGAGGCCTACTTACTTTAATAAGGTAGTTTAACATATTTAGTTTCATTTTAGCCCTAAGAAGAGGAACATCGCAGGCCAATTGCTGCATGCAGCAAGTGGGAGAATAGCACTGCAGGGAGTCTGTACAAAGATGCCAACAAAGCCTGCAAAAAGGCAATTAAAATGTCTAAATTGGAAAATGAGAAAAGGATTGCTAAGGAGAGTAAACCTAACCTCAGAAATGCTTTTAAGTATGTAAATGGAAAAAAATATAAAGGCAGAAAATGTTGGGCCCTTGTTATGCCAAATGTGACATTTGGTTAGTGAGGACGCAGAGAGAAAGCAGACATTTTAAATACTTTTTTTTCCTTCTGTTTATACTAAGGAAGAACCGATAGATGAGCCCCTGCTGCCTGAATTTACGGAACAGTCACCACAAACATGGGATTGGCTGACACAGGAAAAAGTGCTTAAGCAATTACACTCTGTTAAGATAGACAAGGCCCCAGGGCCAGGTGGTATATGTTCAAAGGTACTTAGAGAGCTAAGCATAATTCTGTCCAGACCATTATTTTTGATCCTTAGGGATATTTCATTTCAGGAATGGTGCCAACTGACTGGCGAAAGGCGGATGTCATGCCAATATTTAAAAAAGGATCAAAATCTCAGCCGGGTAATTATAGGCCAGTGAGATTAACATCTGTAGTTGGAAAATTATTGGAAGGATTGCTAAAAGGTATACACTCAAGAATACATCTTGAATCAAATTATAATCAGTAAAAGTCAATATATTTTTGTGAAAGACAAATCTTGTCAAACAAACTTAATAACATTCGATGAAGAAGTAAAAATATAGATCTAGGTGTGGCAGATGATGTGATCTGTTTAGACTTTACTAAAGCATTTGATACAGTTTCACACAAAAGGTTACTCTAAAAATTGAGAGAAATAGAAAATATTAGAAATAGTAAATGGAAAATCTTCAAACTGGACCAGGGGACATCAGGGGTCTGTTTTAGGCCCTCTTCTTTTTAATTTGTTTATTAATGATCTCCCAAGTTGTGTTGAGAGCCATGTCTCGGTGTTTGCTGATGACACAAAATTAGGAATGGTAATGCAGACTAACCTTGATGTTTGAAATTTACAGGAATATTTGGACAGTGGGGGACTGGGCAATTAAGTGGCAAATGAGCTTCAATATAGACCAATGTAAAGTTATGAATTATGAGAAAAATAATAACAAAGCAACTTATACTTTAACCCCTTAGTGACATGACTTTTTTGGCTTGTCCGACGCTTGGTGACATGGGCTGTTTTAACATTTCTGAGGTGTTTGTGTTTTGCTGTAATTTATTTCTGTCTCATTTAGTGTACCCCCACAAACTATATATCGTTTTTATCGTTATAAGAAGGGCTTTCTTTTGATACCATTATTTTGATAATAGCATATAATTTGATGTAAAAAAAATAATAAAATATGGCAAAAAAATTGAAAAAATTATTTTTTTATGACTTTTATTTGAAAAATCGTATACTCATGTACAAGAGACAACAAAAAAACACTGCTAAAAAGTTTCTAATATATGTCCTGAGTTCAGAAATAGCGCATGTTTTTATGTTTTTGTGCTTTTTTATTCATGTTACAGGGCCAGAACTATAAGTGGTGCAAAGCTATTTTAAAATCCTTTCTTTCAAAATTAGCGATAGTGACATTGTAACACTGATTTCTGTACTAAATCCATGAATGACCCCCAACATGTACATATTTTTGAAAACTAGACAACTCAGGGCATTTAACTTGGGGTATTTTGACACATTTCATGTAGCCATTTTACCACCAATCTATGCCAAAGTTTGCAGAAAAAAATCTTTTTTTTTAAATTTTTCACAAATATTGCAATTTAGGTAAACATTACCTTAAAATGTGAAGGGGTATTTCCAAATAACACCTCAATATATGTTCAGCAACATCTCCTGAGTACAGGGATACCACCCATGCATAGGTTTGTTGGTTTGTTTTGGGGCTAAAAGGCCACATTTAGGGGGTGCGCATTTTGGTTTTGCAACTTGGAATTCTGACATGCAGAAGACTTGTGCCCATGTCCCATTTGGGACATTTTTAAAGCCAGAAAATGTATTCTACCCCACAAAACCATATATTTTTTTAAACTAGACACCCTAGGGTATTTCAAATGGTAGTATTTTAACATTTTCCATGCACTAATTATACTACCAGCCTATGTCAATGTTTTGGGTAGTAATTTTTTTTCACATACATAGTACTTTGGGCATGAATTCACAGATCCTGTTATATGTCAGTGCCAAACAACACCTCAATATGTGTTCAGCAACATCTCCTGAGTACAGGGATACCCCCCATGTATAGGTTGGTTAGGTTATTTGGGGGTTAAAAGGCCACATTTGAGAGGTGCACTTTTTGGTTTTCCAACTTGGAATTCTGACGTGCAGAAAACCTGCGCCCATGTCCCATTTGGGACATTTTTGAAGCCAAAAAGTGTATTCTACCCCACAAAACCATATATTTTTGAAAACTAGACACCCTAGGGTATTTCAAATGGTAGTATTTTAACACTTTTCATGCACTAATTCTACCACCAGCCTATGTCAATGTTATGGATAGTAATTTGTTTTTCACATACATAGTACTTTGGGCATGAATTCACAGATCCTATTATGTGTCAGTGCCAAACAACACCTTAATATGTGTTCAGCAACATCTCCTGAGTACAGGGATACCACCCATGTGTAGGTTAGTTAGATTATTTGGGGGCTAAAAGGCCACGTTTAGGGGGGGTGCATTTCCAACTTGGAATTTTGACATGTAGTCAGCCTGCGCCCATGTTCCATTTGGGACACTTTTGAAGCCTGTCAAAGTATTTTACCCCATAAAACCATATATTTTGGAAAACTAGACATCCTAGGGTATTTAAAATTGTGGTATTTTAACACTTTTGAAGTGCTAATTCTACCACCAACCTATGTCAAAGGGTTGGGATGTCATTTTTTCCCCACACACATTGTAGTTCAGGCAGGAATTTTCAGATTCTGGTATTTGCCACTGCCAACCAACACCTCAATATGTGTTCAGCAACATCTCCTGAGTACAGGGATACCCCCCATGCATAGGTTTGTTGGTTTGTATTGGGTCTAAAATTCCACATTTAGGGGGTGCGCAATTCCAACCTGGAATTTTGACATGTAGTCAGCCTGCGCCCATGTTCCCTTTGGAACATTTTTGAAGCCGTCCAATGAATTGTACCCCATCAAACCATATATTTTTGGAAAATAGACATCCTAAGGTATTTCAAATGGTGGTATTTTAATACTGTATAGGTACTAATTCTACCACCAGCCTTTGTAAAAGTTTGTGGTAGTACTTTTTTTGGGAGTTTTTTTTCCACATGCATTGTACTTCAGGCATGAATTCACGGATTCTGGTATATGTCACTGCCAAACAACAACCCAATATGTGTTCAGCAACATCTCCCGAGTACAGGGATAGCACCCATGCATAGGTTTGTTGGTTTGTTTTTGGCTAGAAGGCAACATTTGTGAAATGCGCATCTCAAAATTCCAACTTGGAATTTTGACATGTAGTCAACCTGCGTCCGTGTCCTTTATGGGATATATCTTTGAAGCCAGCCAATGTAATTTACCCCCACCAAACCATATATTTTTTTATCGGTAGACCCCCATCACTACTTGTGGCAAGGGCTCAGCAGCCACCGATACATCGCTAGATGATGTATCAGAAAGCTGAATAGGGTCAAAATCGAACCCTGAGTCCGCGGCCTCAGAATCAGTGCGTAAGCAGTGATCTCGAGCAAAGAAGGGGTTAATAGCTCTTAGAAGAGCCTATCTAGTACTGTAATACATTACAGTACAAAGAAATTAATCCATAAAACAGTGCAGACAGCAAAACATACTGTTGCTGTGCAAGATTACTGCTTACACAGTGATGAATGGCAGGGAAGGGGTTAATACACAGTGAAAGACTTTCATAAAACCTGCCAATTTTATAAAATGTTATTTTATATCACTAATACTGATCTGTCTCTTTCCGTCACAAAAATGTAAGTGAGGAGAGGGAGGCTGATCAATATTTGTGAATATTGATCCGATTAATTTTAATCTGACCAGGGCGAATGGTGAGCTTAATTGAGAAATCACCAAACCGCCTTTGCCACTAATTCGCTGTTACTGATCGCTATGAGCTCAGGCAGCTTAAAAAAAAAAATCTCAAATATTTTTACTTTACATGTAACCCCCTAGCGGGTATGTGTAAAAAAAAAAAAAAAAAAAAAAATATGCAGACAGATAAAAATTGCTTAAGCAGTGATCGACGGCAAATAAGGGGTTAATAACTCTTAGAAGAGCCTTTTTAGTACTGTAATAAATTACAGTACAAAAAAAATTAACCCCTGAAAAATGCACAAACAGCAAAAATAAATGCGCTGATGTGCACGATCACTGCTTATGCAAGATCAGTGGCAGGGAAGGGGTTAAACGCAGGGAATTGCTTTAATAAAATTTTTTTTATTGTTTTATTATTTGTGTGTTGTGTATTTATTGTTTTTTTTTACTTTTACTTACTTTTAGAACTTTGATCTGTCTCTCTCCCTCACTAAAAAAAATGTGAGGAGAGGGAGGCAGATCAATATAGGGTTAATATTGATCAGACCAGTCAGTGGGGATGTTCAGGAGAGCATCCCCACTGCCTGTCAGTGTGCCTGGCAGTCACTGATTGCCTCTGTGAAGAGGCAATCGTGTGACAGCCAGAGAGCACAGGAAGCAGGTACTTCCTGCCTCCTGTGCTCTTGCCCTTAGAAGGGCAGCGCCATCTTGGTCACTCAGTGACCAAGATCGTGCATTTTTTTTTTGTGTTTCTGATTGCCTCGACTTGCGAGGCAATCAGAAACACTTTCTGAGCATAGGAAGCGAAAGATTCGCTTCCTATGCTCATTTTTGAAATGCCCGCGTTTTAAAGGCACTGTGCCTTTAAAACCGGCATTTCGATCGCTCTCCGGAGCGATCGAAATGCCGACGGGCATTTTTTTTAGCATTGTACGATGCTTCCACACGGAAGCATCGTTACAATGCCCTTAGAGCACTGAAAGCGGAAAAACTCAGCTTTCAGTGCTCGTTTTGACACAGGACGGACTAGGTCCGTCCTGTGTCACTAACGCCTCGGCACACAGGACGGACCTAGTCCAAGGGGTTAAATGGTATATCCCTGGGGAAAACTACTAATGAAACGCATTTATGAATAATTGTAGATAACATACTAAGCAACAGTGCTTAATGCCAGTCAACAGCTGCAGGGGTCAATAAGATATTGGCATGTAGAAAACAAAGTATTGATTCATGGGAAGAGGACATCATCTTGCCTCTTTACAAGTCAATGGTAAGACCTCACCTTGAATACGTAGTACAATTCTGGGCACCAGTCATTAAAGAGGATATTATGGAACTAGAAAAAGTGCAAAGGAGGGCTACAAAATGAATAAGGGGATTGGAGGATCTTAGTTATGAAGAGAGACCTAAAAAGTTGCATTTATATACACTGTAAAAAGGCATTTCAAAGGGGATATGATAACAATATATAAATATGTGCAGGGCCATTATAAAGAGCTCTCCAGTGACCTGTTCATTAACCAAAATGTACAAAGAACAAGAGGTCACCCCCTGAGGCTGGATATTTCATACACAGTTAAGGACAATAATGTTATGGAACTCGCTGCCAAGAGAGGTGGTGCTATCAACTACAATACATGCATTTAAAAATATGTTTAAAAGTATGTTTATTTAGAAAAGCAGGACATAACAGGACTATTAATAATAGAAAACCCCAAATTGATAAAATTGTTCCAATAAATTACTCTAATTTGTTATTAGAACTGCAGAAAAAACTAAGAGATGGGCTAAGGTGGAACTGTCTTGGTTTGGGCGTATAAATATCTTAAAAGCTTACATTCTCCCGAAATTGATCTATTTATTTAGAGTTATCCCATACAGAACTCCAGCTGGTACTATTAAAGATTTTGATCTGCTATTTTCAAAATTTATATGGGGACCTAAAAAACATAGGATACCAAGCCTCAGTCTGAAACAATCCCTCCAGAAGGGTGGCCTGGGATAAAATCTTTCAGAGCTGCCAACTGGTACACATAAATGCTTGGTGTATTGGATATGGCTTGCAAAGTCATTTATTAGTGATTCATGTCACAGAAGCAACTTCATAAGTGTATATTAATGATATGAAGTACCTCCCTTTAGATAAACCACGCCTTTGACTATGGCATCCATTTTGATATCTGATCTATGTATCATTGTAAGAAGTGCATTACTCCTACCAACAGGAGTCACTAGGGAGTTAGTGATGACTCTTTGTTCCACCAGGTAAATCCTGGAGGGGGGAGGTGATACTGGACAATAGCTGTGTGGGGGGAGGAGAGAAAACACATGTGGAATGACCAGAAAGAAACAACATGGTCAGAAGGACGAGCTCTGAAACTCTTTCTAGTTAAAAGTAAAGCTTTCATCATGGGCCAAGTTTAAGTGCCAAGAAGATAGCATTTAGTTTAATGCCTAGTATTGTAACTAAAAGTAGAAAGTAACTGCTGCAGAACCTCTTTCAAAATCATCCTTATCGACCTGGAATCAAGAGCCATTTTGGACACAGGCATGTGCCTTGCTGAGCCTCTCTGAAGTTAAGTACACGTGATAGTTAATGAATACAATGCTATATAGAATTTAACAGTTGTATGTTTGTAACTTTGTTTGTGATATCCTTTTAGATCAGTGCTAGACAAACCCCGGGCGCCAGGTCGCCATGGCGACCAGGAAATCAGACCTGGCGACCGGGTAACATGAGCCTCGCGTGGTGCCCTCGGCAATAGGATCTTTTTTTTTCCCTTTTCATTTTGCAGCAGCGGTGCACGAGGGAGCAGAGTGAGTGCACCGGCTGCACAGACTTCCTGCTCCGCCCCCTCGCGCACCGCGTTATAGCTGATCACCTGGGAGTATAGCAGAGAAGCTGCTCAGTGCCATCGGGCTGCAACGAAAACCGCCGCGCGCCCCCCCCCCTGCATTGAGGTGTAATGGCAGGGAGGGGGGACATTGATAGGTGAACTTTTTATTTATTTTCCTTAAAAAAAAACCCAAAAACCTACTGTCTTGTGTATGTGTCTGACTGGATGTGTTTGTGTGTATATATATGTGTCTATCTGGATGTGTTTGTGTGTACATGTGTGTGTGACTGGATGTGTTTGTGTGTGTCTGCCTGGATGTGTTTGTGTGTACATGTGTGTGTGACTGGATGTGTTTGTGTGTGTCTGCCTGGATGTGTTTGTGTGTACATGTGTGTGTGACTGGATGTGTTTGTGTGTGTCTGCCTGGATGTGTTTGTGTGTATAAATGTGTCTGACTGAATGTGTTTGTGTGTATAAATGTGTCTGGCTGGATGTGTTTGTCTGTGTGTATATATATGTGTGTGACTGGATGTGTTTGTGTGTATATATGTGTCTAACTGGATGTGTTTGTGTGTATATATGTGTCTGCCTGGATGTGTTTGTGTGTATATATGTGTCTGCCTGGATGTGTTTGTGTGTATATATGTGTCTGCCTGGATGTGTTTGTGTGTATATATATGTGTCTGCCTGGATGTGTTTGTGTGTACATGTGTCTGCCTGGATGTGTTTGTGTGTACATGTGTGTGACTGGATGTGTTTGTGTGTACATGTGTGTGACTGGATGTGTTTGTGTGTACATGTGTGTGACTGGATGTGTTTGTGTGTACATGTGTGTGACTGGATGTGTTTGTGTGTACATGTGTGTGACTGGATGTGTTTGTGTGTACATGTGTGTGTGACTGGATGTGTTTGTGTGTGTCTGCCTGGATATGTTTGTGTGTACATGTGTGTGTGACTGGATGTGTTTGTGTGTGTCTGCCTGGATGTGTTTGTGTGTATAAATGTGTCTGACTGGATGTGTTTGTGTGTACATGTGTGTGTGTGACTGGATGTGTTTGTGTGTCTGCCTGGATGTGTTTGTGTGTACATGTGTGTGTGACTGGATGTGTTTGTGTGTGTCTGCCTGGATGTGTTTGTGTGTATAAATGTGTCTGACTGAATGTGTTTGTGTATAAATGTGTCTGGCTGGATGTGTTTGTCTGTGTGTATATATATGTGTCTGCCTGGATGTGTTTGTGTGTATATATGTGTCTGCCTGGATGTGTTTGTGTGTATATATGTGTCTGCCTGGATGTGTTTGTGTGTATATATGTGTCTGCCTGGATGTGTTTGTGTGTATATATGTGTCTGCCTGGATGTGTTTGTGTGTATATATGTGTCTGCCTGGATGTGTTTGTGTGTATATATGTGTCTGCCTGGATGTGTTTGTGTGTATATATGTGTCTGCCTGGATGTGTTTGTGTGTATATATGTGTCTGCCTGGATGTGTTTGTGTGTATATATGTGTCTGCCTGGATGTGTTTGTGTGTATATATGTGTCTGCCTGGATGTGTTTGTGTGTACATGTGTGTGACTGGATGTGTTTGTGTGTACATGTGTGTGACTGGATGTGTTTGTGTGTACATGTGTGTGACTGGATGTGTTTGTGTGTACATGTGTGTGACTGGATGTGTTTGTGTGTACATGTGTGTGACTGGATGTGTTTGTGTGCGTCTGACTGGATGTGTTTGTGTGTATATATGTGTCTACCTGGATGTGTTTGTGTCTGCCTGGATGTGTTTGTGTGTAAATATGTGTCTGTCTGGATGTGTTTGTGTGTAAATATGTGTCTGTCTGGATGTGTTTGTGTGTAAATATGTGTCTGCCTGGATGTGTTTGTGTGTAAATATGTGTCTGCCTGGATGTGTTTGTGTGTACATGTGTGTGTGACTGGATGTGTTTGTGTGTGTCTGGCTGGATGTGTTTTATGTGTATAAATGTGTCTGCCTGGATGTCTTTGTGTGTGTGTATATAAATGTGTGTGACTGGATTTGTTTGTGTGTATATATGTGTCAGACTGGATGTGTTTGTGTGTATATATGTGTCTGGATGTGTTTGTGTGTATATATGTGTCTGACTGGATGTGTTTGTGTGTATATATGTGTCTGGATGTGTTTGTGTGTATATATGTGTCTGACTGGATGTGTTTGTGTGTGTATATATGTGTCTGGATGTGTTTGTGTGTATGTATGTGACTGACTGGATGTGTTTGTGTTTATATATGTGTGTGACTGGATGTGTTTGTGTTTATATATATGTGTCTGACTGGATGTGTTTGTGTGTATATATGTGTCTGACTGGATGTGTTTGTATGTGACTGACTGGATGTGTGTGTGTGTGTGTATATAATGTGACTGACTGGGTGTGTGTGTGTGTTTGTATGTATTTGTAGAAAAACAAGGTGTAACAGGTTTCGCACTCAGAAGTGGAGGGTGCAAGGAGAGGACTTTCACCCTAGTGAAATAAAGGATCCTGTATGTATATGGGACAGACTATGTGTCTGTGTGTGACTGCGTGTGTTTGTGTTTATGTGCCGTTGTCTGGCTCCTAGATTTTTTAGCTGGCTCCTAAAACTCAGATAAATTTGTCAAGCCCTGTTTTAGATATTTTGTTTTTACCAGAGGTATAAATAAAGTATATTATATATATCACAACGTCTTTTGGTATTCATCTTTACATAATTTATCTGTATTCTCGAATCAAAGAAATGTATTGTTGTACTGTTAGTCTTGTTTGTCTAAATAAATATTTATTAATTATTTAATTAATAATTATTTTGCATAATTTAGCATACAGCAGGCCACGGCCGCAACAATTGGAAACCGACCCGTAGAAGTAATCCCCCCTGGTTAGATATTGAGAAAACGCAGACTCGGTTAACAGATTTATCTTTAATTCGTTGGTAACCACCTATGATATGTGGAAATTTGAAAATCTCATCTAAAATAATAAGATATTATGCAGACTTATTTTAGATTAAATTAATTCTATTCCTAATATAATATCCAAAAGTGCTCCACTCCACATCATTCCACTATGCATACCGGATCTGAATCTGTCCTGTTGGCATTTAGTGGGGAATGAGACAAAAGGAGATCTCTATAATGAGGTATTAATGCAGTTTCCAGAAGCACTCCGTAGATTTAATCTTACGTCAAGCCAAATATTTAGTTATTTAAGGATAAAAAAACTTCTTAAAAAACATATGCCGAATGATCAAGCACGGTGGGATGCCTTCTTGGATCATCCACCTCACAGGGAGGCTGTCTTAAAAACCATAAAATTGATTGAATCCCGTGTACAGGGAAGCAAACCTATGGCGATACCTAAAGGGAGAACAATATGGGAGTTAATACCTCCTATAAAGATTGGTGTGAAGCATGGAGTGATATTAGGAAGGCATCGCACTGTATTGACATTCAGGAACAATATTTTAAATTATCACACAGATGGTACCTGGTCCCCACCAAGCTAGCAAAATACTCACCAGATGGAAAGCGATTTGTGTTGGAGATATCTAAAAAAGCAAGGTTCGCAGCTCCACATATGGTGGGAATGTAAAGCCCTTAAAGCATATAAGGAAAAACTGTCATTGGTGTTAAATTCCCTGTATACATGAGCTGTGGAATTAACCTCTCAGCTATTCCTTTTTCATCTTGATCTGCCACTCACAAACCGGTTCGATAAGATATTGCTCATTAACATTCTCTCTGCATCTAAGATATGCCTCTCCAGATATTAGAGGTGGCCCCCCTGGTTCTTGATGGACGAATAGGCCCATAGAGTAAGAGTGGACTTATATTAATTAATCTGCCCTGGGCATTGAGGACAGGAGGAGAATTATCCTACGTGACTTGATGCCTCGACTCAACCCCCCCCCCCCCCCCCCACGCCGGACCCTCACCCAGCAAGTATGACTGACATGAGTAGTAGATATTAATGTGTGAGAGCTTGCCATCAGACAGATATGTCCTTCAGTGCTATTGATCAGACTCATAAAAGACGGGGGAAAGCCGTGGCTAAAAATGTTACTACAATGATCCTAAATCGATACATGAAACAACAATAACAAGGAGCTACAGAAGGAAGGGAAATGTGGAAAGGGGAAAAGATAACTGGTCAAAACATTTAGGGCCCTTACCTTCAACCAAACTCAACATATAATGTATAACAGTGTCTAAAAACTGTCTGTCTTTTTATATGATTTGAAAATAAAGACTTAATTTTTTTTTCTTTATTTTTTTTAAGATTTATTAATAGAAAAGGAATTAATAATAGAGCTTTTTGATCCAAGGAGAAATCTGATTGCCCTTTGGAGTCAAGAAGGACATTTTCCCATAGGAGGAAAAATTTGAAATAGCTTCCTTAGGGTTTTTTTTTTCTTGCCTTCTTTTGGATCAAAAGCAGGAATGACGGGTAGAAGGGTTGAAGTTGATAGACTTATGTCTTTTTTCAACCTAAATTACTATGATACTATTAACCCCTGCAATGCTGGGCTTCCTGCATGCACCCAAATGCATACACACATATACATATAGTTTCTACTTACAGGGAGAGTACATAACAGCAGCAGCTGAGCATGGTTGATGTTAGCACAATGGAGAAATTAGCTCATATATTCTTTCTAAGTGTCAGTAAGAGTGCAGATCTCTCCTGCCTTGTTTTGAAAGAGCGGGAGGGGTTTAGGACCCTGTAGGTCTACATGGAACAGCACCTTTAAAATGTTTACACGTGATATAATCTTCCAACTAGACATAACTACATTTTTTGATGACAGTTGTCCATTAATTACTTAAAGACAATGCCCGTACATGTACGGGCTCCCAAATGCAATGCATTGTTGACAATGCCCGTACATGTAAGGGCTACCTTTCAGATACCCAGAAAAGGGTTTGTCTTAGCCTGCAACAGCTGAGACAGGCTGTCTCAGCCATTGCAGGTAATATTGTGATATGCCATGTGACAATCCATTGCCAAATTTTAGGGGAGAGATGGGAAAAGTTGATCCTGGTTACCTTAACAGTTAGGCAGACCAGGATCAACCATTATATTTTTTACATTTATTAATGTGATCACTGTGAAAATCAAATCACATTGATCATATGTAATAAATGCAAAAAAAACAGTGAATGACAAGTGCTGTAGGAACGCTGATTGTCAAAATATTTCCTCTCTCTCACTGACACATTTGTATCTTGTGTCAGAGAGAGAGGAGAGAAATAAACACCCAGAAAAAAAAAAGTTAAATTATTTTTTATATATATATATATATATATATATATATATATATATATTTGCCATTTTTACACATTTTATTACATTTTACATAATACACAAAGGGTTAAGTCTAAAAAAAATGGTCACAAAAGAAATCCTGATCTGTCCTTAAAAAAAAACTATGTATAAAATGTGGGGATTCATGAAAAAAGCAAATGTGCTTTTATTTAAATGGACACATAGCTAAAGTAGCAAAAAAAAGTTATTGTCCAAAACAGACATCAAAACAAAACAAACCATTGTCCTGAAGGGGTTAAGAACGCTGCATTGCAGAGGACAGACAAGGACCCAAATTTAGAGAGAAAAAAACTGTATGAAAAAGATGGGAAAGTGGCTCTGCAGCAAAGACTTGCACAGGAAATGGATTACCCGATATTTGGGCTAAATACAGTTGCAAGAAAAAGTATGTGAACCCTTTGGAATGATATGGATTTCTGCACAAATTGGTCATAAAATGCGATCTGATCTTCATCTAAGTCACAACAATAGACAATCACAGTCTGCTTAAACTAATAACACACAAAGAATGAAATGTTACCATGTTTTTATTGAACACACCATGTAAACATTCACAGTGCAGGTGGAAAAGGTATGTGAACCCCTAGACTAATGACATCTCCAAGAGTTAATTGGAGTGACCAATTTGTGCAGAAATCCATATCATTCCAAAGGGTTCACATACTTTTTCTTGCAACTGTATAGCAATTCACATGAAAACATTTCACTCAGGTCTAACACACCCACAATAGATCACACTAGCAAAATATTGCCATTAAAAACAGGACAAGCAAAGAAAGAAGAGCATTACTAATATCTTATGCATGGACACTAACCTGACTTTTGAAGCTTTTGAGATATTCAGCTCCCATGGAGTCCTCCCGTTCACACCCTGGGGCCTTCTTATAGCTACTGGATAGGTCAGAATGGAAGCCCAAGTTATCCAGACTGTGAGGCTTCCCAAGAGGGCCGGGAGGTGAGCCACATGCAATAGTTGGGCTTCCTAAGCTGCCACACAACATCTGTAGGAGAGAAGTAACCAACAGATTAAAATAGTAATGGCATGCTGGAAATGTAATTAATTGCCTTTCCCCAAATAGCAGTGAACCAGATCTAGTAGAACCCAGCCTAGAACACAAATATGATAATAATTTAACCCCTTGGCGACACAGGACGGACTAGGTCCGTCCTGTGTGCCGAGGCGTTAGTGACACAGGACGGACCTAGTCCGTCCTGTGTCAAAACGAGCACTGAAAGCGGAGTTTTTCCGCTTTCAGTGCTCTAAGGGCATTGTAACGATGCTTCCGTGTGGAAGCATCGTACAATACTAAAAAAAATGCCCGTCGGCATTTCGATCGCTCCGGAGAGCGATCGAAATGCCGGTTTTAAAGGCACAGAGCCTTTAAAACACGTGCATTAAAAAACGAGCATAGGAAGCGAAATTTTCGCTTCCTATGCTCAGAAAGTGTTTCTGATTGCCTCGCAAGTCGAGGCAATCAGGAACACAAAAAAAAAATGCACGATCTTGGTCACTGAGTGACCAAGATGGCGCTGCCCTTCTAAGGGCAAGAGCACAGGAGGCAGGAAGTACCTGCTTCCTGTGCTCTCTGGCAGCTACACGATTGCCTCTTCACAGAGGCAATCAGTGACTGCCAGGCACACTGACAGGCAGTGGGGATGCTCTCCTGAACATCCCCACTGACTGGTCAGATCAATATTAACTCTATATTGATCTGACCAGGTATGATCTGCCTCCCTCTCCTCACATTTTTTTTAGTGAGGGAGAGAGACAGATCAAAGTTCTAAAAGTAAGTAAAAGTTAAAAAAAAAACAATAAATACACAACACACAAATAATAAAACAATAAAAAAAATGTTATTAAAGCAATTCCCTGCGTTTAACCCCTTCCCTGCCACTGATCTTGCATAAGCAGTGATCGTGCACATCAGCGCATTTATTTTTGCTGTTTGTGCATTTTTAGGGGTTAATTTTTTTGTACTGTAATTTATTACAGTACTAAAAAGGCTCTTCTAAGAGTTATTAACCCCTTATTTGCCGTTGATCACTGCTTACGCAATGATATTGACGCCAAAGCAATTTTTATCTGTCTGCATATTTTTATTTTATTTTATTTTTTTTACACATACCCGCTAGGGGATTACATGTAAAGTAAAAATATTTGAGATTTTTTTTTTTAAGCTGCCTGAGCGCATAGCGATCAGTAACAGCGAATTAGTGGCAAAGGCGGTTTGGTGATTTCTCAATTAAGCTCACCATTCGCCCTGGTCAGATCAAAATTAGTCGGATCAATATTCACAAATATTGATCTGCCTCCCTCTCCTCACTTACATTTTTGTGACGGAAAGAGACAGATCAGTATTAGTGATATAAAATAACATTTTATAAAATTGGCAGGTTTTATGAAAGTCTTTCACTGTGTATTAACCCCTTCCCTGCCATTCATCACTGTGTAAGCAGTAATCTTGCACAGCAACAGTATGTTTTGCTGTCTGCACTGTTTTATGGATTAATTTCTTTGTACTGTAATGTATTACAGTACTAGATAGGCTCTTCTAAGAGCTATTAACCCCTTCTTTGCTCGAGATCACTGCTTACGCACTGATTCTGAGGCCGCGGACTCAGGGTTCGATTTTTACCCTAATCAGCTTTCTGATGCATCATCTAGCGATGTATCGGTGGCTGCTGAGCCCTTGCCACAAGTAGTGATGGGGGTCTACCGATAAAAAAATATATGGTTTGGTGGGGGTAAATTACATTGGCTGGCTTCAAAGATATATCCCATAAAGGACACGGACGCAGGTTGACTACATGTCAAAATTCCAAGTTGGAATTTTGAGATGCGCATCTCACAAATGTTGCCTTTTAGCCAAAAACAAACCAACAAACCTATGCATGGGTGCTATCCCTGTACTCGGGAGATGTTGCTGAACACATATTGGGTTGTTGTTTGGCAGTGACATTTAACAGAATCTGTGAATTCATGCCTGAAGTACAATGCATGTGGAAAAAAAAACTCCCAAAAAAGTACTACCACAAACTTTTACAAAGGCTGGTGGTAGAATTAGTACCTATACAGTATTAAAATACCACCATTTGAAATACCTTAGGATGTCTATTTTCCAAAAATATATGGTTTGATGGGGTAAAATTCATTGGACGGCTTCAAAAATGTCCCAAAGGGAACATGGGCGCAGGCTGACTACATGTCAAAATTCCAAGTTGGAAATGCACCCCCCCTAAACGTGGCCTTTTAGCCCCCAAATAATCTAACTAACTACACATGGGTGGTATCCCTGTACTCAGGAGATGTTGCTGAACACATATTAAGGTGTTGTTTGGCACTGACACATAATAGGATCTGTGAATTCATGCCCGATGTACAATGAATGTGAAAAACAAATTACTATCCATAACATTGACATAGGCTGGTGGTAGAATTAGTGCATGAAAAGTGTTAAAATACTACCATTTGAAATACCCTATGGTGTCTAGTTTTCAAAAATATATGGTTTTGTGGGGTAGAATACACTTTTTGGCTTCAAAAATGTCCCAAATGGGACATGGGCGCAGGTTTTCTGCACGTCAGAATTCCAAGTTGGAAAACCAAAAAGTGCACCTCTCAAATGTGGCCTTTTAACCCCCAAATAACCTAACCAACCTATACATGGGTGGTATCCCTGTACTCAGGAGATGTTGCTGAACACATATTGAGGTGTTGTTTGGCACTGACATATAACAGGATCTGTGAATTCATGCCCAAAATACTATGTATGTGAAAAAAAATTACTATCCATAACATTGACATAGGCTGGTAGTATAATTAGTGCATGGAAAGTGTTAAAATACTACCATTTGAAATACACTAGGGTGTCTAGTTTTCAAAAATATATGATTTTGTGGGATAGAATACACTTTTTGGCTTCAAAAATGTCCCAAATGGGACATGGGCGCAGGTTTTCTGCACGTCAGAATTCCAAGTTGGAAAACCAAAAAGCGCACCTCTCAAATGTGGCCTTTTAACCCCCAAATAACCTAACCAACCTATACATGGGGGGTATCCCTGTACTCAGGAGATGTTGTTGAACACATATTGAGGTGTTGTTTGGCACTGACATATAACAGGATCTGTGAATTCATGCCCAAAGTACAATGTATGTGAAAAAAAATTACTACCCAAAACATTGACATAGGCTGGTAGTATAATTAGTGCATGGAAAGTGTTAAAATACTACCATTTGAAATACCCTAGGGTGTCTAGTTTAAAAAAATATATGGTTTTGTGGGGTAGAATACACTTTCTGGCTTCAAAAATGTCCCAAATGGGACATGGGCACAAGTTTTCTGCACGTCAGAATTCCAAGTTGGAAAACCAAAATGCGCACCCCCTAAATGTGGCCTTTTAGCTCCAAAACAAACCAACAAACCTATGCATGGGTGGTATCCCTGTACTCAGGAGATGTTGCTGAACACATATTGAGGTGTTATTTGGAAATACCCCTTCACATTTTAAGGTAATGTTTGCCTAAATTGCAATATATGTGAAAAATAAAAAATAAATATTTTTTTCTGCAAACTTTGGCATAGATTGGTGGTAAAATGGCTACATGAAATGTGTCAAAATACCCCAAGTTAAATGCCCTGAGTTGTCTAGTTTTCAAAAATATGTACATGTTGGGGGTCATTCATGGATTTAGTACAGAAATCAGTGTTACAATGTCACTATCGCTAATTTTGAAAGAAAGGATTTTAAAATAGCTTTGCACCACTTATAGTTCTGGCCCTGTAACATGAATAAAAAAGCACAAAAACATAAAAACATGGGCTATTTCTGAACTCAGGACATATATTAGAAACTTTTTAGCAGTGTTTTTTTGTTGTCTCTTGTACATGAGTATACGATTTTTCAAATAAAAGTCATAAAAAAATAATTTTTTCAATTTTTTTGCCATATTTTATTATTTTTTTTACATCAAATTATATGCTATTATCAAAATAATGGTATCAAAAGAAAGCCCTTCTTATAACGATAAAAACGATATATAGTTTGTGCGGGTACACTAAATGAGACAGAAATAAATTACAGCAAAACACAAACACCTCAGAAATGTTAAAACAGCCCATGTCACCAAGCGTCGGACAAGCCAAAAAAGTAATGTCACTAAGGGGTTAATACAAACCACATTACAAAAAGTAGGTGAGAGACATATGGTTTACTCCAGGTCTTTCCTCTAAAATTGATTTATCCATGTACACAAAATGGAATTAAATTACTTACTGTGGCTGATGTTGGGCTAGTGGGAAGGTGACCCAACTTTCCCCACACCTAAAGGAGGAGGGGAAAAAAGCCTGATTATGGATTTGAATCCATATTGCCCCTGTAAGCGTGGATAGATTTGTTAAAACATTACTACATGATTCTCAATCATTTAAATTGAAGGTTATAGTTTTTGGAATCGAGGAAAAGAAAAGTTTTATTTTATTACCTAACATTTTTAAAAGCATCACCTTAGTCTTGAACTAACAGGATATGTTTTTGCAATTTTTAACTTAAAAATATTTTGTATAGTTTTCTTGGGATTGCTCTAAGCATTCAATGCCCATCTCACAGCAACTCCGGAAAGCCAAATCAGAAGGGTCTCACTTCCTATGACCCTGGTCAAGAAAAAAAAAACACTGGGAGACAGTTACCTCCTTGAATCAGCTGCACATGTGGGTAGCAGAGGCATTAGCAAACAGATAACTGCACACACCAAAACAATCAAAAGACTTGAGTTCCCCACAGAACTCTCACTTTCACAGTGCAAAGAGATTCTGGCTAGGAATATGCAAATCAGATCAACAATAAATCAGATTTTGTCTCTTAATCCACTGTAAACATGGAACCCTTGGAGCATATGCATGAATGTACAGGACAGCCTTTAAACAATGCTCAGGACAGATGTGCAGAAGCCAGATAACCATCCATGGACAGCCTTTTCCTCCTTAATGGGATCAGCATGAGGTTGGTTTACAGACTTACTGCTTGAGGGGCAGTATGCGAAGAACACACCATTTAAGATACGGTGAAGTAAAGGTGGCGATCATGAAATTCAGTGGATAGCAAAGGCATTATCAAACTCAAATCTGTACACCCCAAACAAGCCAAAAGTCTAAACTTTTAGACATGGCTATATGCATTAAACTTAGTTTGACACCCAGAGTGTCCTTTAACATTTCTGCTAAGGACCTACAACTCTGAAGAGTGAAATCTGGGAAATAATTAAGGAATGTTCTTCCAGGATCCTCTCATTGTTTCCGCTGTTCTGAACCATTTGCAATGACTAAAATTATTATGTATTTGAGGAGTGTCTGGGTAGATGATTGGATTTACCTCACAATGGAGATGCAGGCACAGATAAAAAGAGACAAGTTTAATTAAATGTAGTTACTCACATTGCTGAAATCTGGAGCGTGAGGGCTTGAGGGACTCACGGGAACAGAGTCTCCTGCTGCAGATGGCATGTACATAACAGGTCCAGCCTGCGTCGGACTCGACACTGTAGAGGGCGACTGAAGATCATCACAGAGGATTGACTCTGTAAAATAAAATAAAAATTTGTATTGTGATCTGTAAGATTTTACACAATGTAATTGTAAATAAAAATTAAATCACATGACTAAGTTTAACACCTTCGCGACAATGGACGTGTCAGGCAAGTCCCACCGGGAACTCCGTTCCCGACAATAGACGTGTCTGATACGTCCTGCCGTGAATCAAACGGTTTTCGCGAAAACTGCTTTAATGGTGCTGGTCTAATAGCCAGCACCAAAATTTATTTTCTGGGGCACCCACGATCGCCTCACGGAGCGATCGTGGGAGCCATATTGACGGAGCAGCATGCTGCATAAATATGGCTATGCCCTCTGAAGGTCTATTTGTGTAAATTATATTTTAGGTCAAAGTTAGAAAAAGTGTTTTTTAATATCCATATTTTATGATTTTTTTTGTAGTAAATGATAAGATTTGATGAACATAATGGTATCTAATGAAAGCCCTTCTCATGACGATAAAAACAACATATAATTTGTGTGGGTACAGTATGTGAG
Source organism: Pelodytes ibericus (assembly GCA_036172795.1). Taxonomy (NCBI): domain Eukaryota; kingdom Metazoa; phylum Chordata; class Amphibia; order Anura; family Pelodytidae; genus Pelodytes; species Pelodytes ibericus. The sequence goes on from CM069862.1 coordinate 164,854,552, forward strand.
AAAGAAGAAAATTGCAGCTATATCTTGTCACTCAGGGGTTAATAGGGTCAGTTTCAAAAGTTTTTTGGGTAATTAAAAGGGGAAGTTTCACCCAAAGTGTCCAAAATATATATATATTTTTGGCAAGTAATGCATCGTTTAAAGAGAAGAATATACAGATCTGACGTTTTTCATTCATTCATGTGTGCAGTGTGAGGGCATTACAGACTCAACTGCAATAAAACTCATGTGACAAACCTCGGGAATACCTGGAGATATTCCTGGAAGTCAATAACCTGCTTTACGTAGTTAGGTCACATACGTCAAGCTATTTCGCTCAATTACCAACTCATTTTTGGGTTCCACATTGGTAATAAATGATCCCGTATTTGCTTGATTATAAGACGACCCCCCAAACTTTGTATATTCCTTTAAGAAAAAAACTAAAATCCTGAATATAAGACTACCCTAAAGGAAAAAAAGTTTAACTTGTATATATGTAAATATGCTTTTTAATATTTAATAAAAAATTGATATTATACAAATGCATTTCTTGTTTTTATTTCCTTTTATGTGCCAATGTGGCCCCTCTCTCCCCCTCCCCTTGTCTGTCTATTTCCCTTCTCCCTCCCTCCCCTTGAGTGTCTATATACCCCCTCCCTCCCCTTGTGTGTCTAGTTACCCCCTCCCTCCCCTTGTGTGTCTAGTTACCCCCTCCCTCCCCTTGTGTGTCTAGTTACCCCCTCCCTCCCCTTGTGTGTATATCTCACCCCTCCCTCCCCTTGTCTGTCTTTTTCCCCCCTCACTCCCCCTCACCTTGATTCTTTCCCTGGTGGCTAGTGGGAGCAGCTGGGGGACGCAGACATCCTCCATCCTCTATGCTGCCCGACACCTCCGTCTATTATGACTGACAGCCGGTCTGTCATAATAGACAGCAGTGTCGGCCAGCATGGAGGATGTCTTCATCCCAAGTACCCGGCTTCATCATAGAAGTCCCGGCGGTCGTGCCGGGCGGCAGCAGGGGGAGTCTGCGCTCATCGTGCAGACTTCCCCTGCTGTTAGAGAGGGGGAAAAAAGTGGCAGTAACAGCGCACAGCTCCTGGACACTTAAAGCTAATTAATATAAAACAAGCTGTGTGAATATCATTGGTGGCAGATATTGCAAAGAGAATCAAATAGCTGACAATGCTTAATAATATATGGCACCATGGTTTCTGAGGTGGAGACATGGGTTTAACCTGTTCGTGTTGTTAATCTACATCCGGTTTCTTTGTTTCCTGAAGCGGGAGAGACGAGAGAGAGGAAGCTACCAACACTTGAGGGCCTGACCGGAGTGAGCACTCGAGTGTGAATTCTAATGGAACAGGAGTCAGTCTAAGTCTCAGTGAAACCAGGAGGTGACTTCACAGGAGTAGTCTTTTTGGAGTCCAGGAGTCCCTGGCGGGTTTACAATCGTGAATACCTGCAGCAAGTATATTGCATTTGTTTTTGTGCACTTGTATATATGCACTTCTATTTATTTTTTCCATATCACGTATGATCACACACGGTGGAATATATATTATTAAGCATTGTCAGCTATTTGATTCTCTTTGCAATATCTGCCACCAATGATATTCACACAGCTTGTTTTATATTAATTAGCTTTAAGTGTCCAGGAGCTGTGCGCTGTTACTGCCACTTGTTTTCTCACTTGTTTAAACAGCCCTAGAAGTTGTTGTCACTTTAGTTTCAGCTGCCGGTCCCAAGTGGACACAATCACGTATTTCAGGTATCACAATATTTGTTAGATTGTAGCACTTGCATTTGTTTGCTCATCCACACCACTGTTTTAGTTAGAGAGGGGTATCCAGGTCCCCTGCAGCCACACAGCCACACACAAATTCCTATACAGAGTCACCCAGGCAGACACACTTACACACACAGATTTCTGTGGTACAAAGACACAAAAATCTAGTCACTCTTACACACATAGTGCCACATTTACAGACACAGAAGTAATCATTTGGTCACACAGAGGCACTTACACACTTTTTTTAATACAATATATTGTTATTTGGATTATTAGGTTATACACACACACACACAATAGTCACACACTTGGTCACACAGAGTCACTTACACACACACAAAGTCACTTAAAGAGTCACTTACACACATACAGACACTTATTTATTTTATTTGTTACCGGGGATGTGAGCTGCTTCATCACGCAAGTAGTTTTGGTTTTTTTTTAAAATCTTCCCTCCGACCCGTGCGCTTGACGTCACACACAGGGTGGAGGAGGGATTATGTGCCCTACACGACCTGCAGCGCTCTGTCTGGGGGAACTAAGTACCCCTACTCTGCTTCCAGTAACGTGCGATTGGAGGTGCTGTTCACCTGCAGCACTCACGCGGGCCACACCTCGATGTCCCGTGGGCTGCATGTTGGATGCCCCTGTTGTATGCCATTACATTTAGAAGTTCCTGCGAATTGTTCATTGCACATATATCAAATACATACTACATAAAGAAAATATTTGCGAGATGGAGCTGCTGCTTTAACAAGTTTCTAGGTTACTTTTACTTGCTAACCATTATAGGTGAGTGAAACAAGTTTCTATGCAGGCAAGAAAACGTACGTTCAACATGTGCGAAGGCACAAAATGGCCCACGTGGGCAGCTCCCAGACTGCTGCATGTCGTTGCACTTTGTTGACTTGTAGATCTGTCAGAAATGAAGGATAATGGTATCAGAATCTCGGTCAAAGAGAAGAATATACAATTTATATAAAGTTGGGAATCTCATACCTCTGGGTGAAACTGCTGTTCTGTGCGCGTATGACAATACTGGCAAGAGTCCCCACTTTCACACTTGCTGGGATCGCCCCATTCATCTCCATGTTTAACACTAGGGCATGGAGAAGACCTATATGAAAATAAAAATGTTCCTATAGTTTAAAGGCCACACTCATACGATAAATACATTATCGGGGAAAAACAACACAAGAATAAAAACAATGAAAAAAGTGTGCCAGCTATAACGGTTAGACAGGGAATATTTTGCACAGTTAAGCTGCTTTTCCAATTATCCATCAGGTTTCATTTTGAAGAAAATCACTAAATAAGTAGGGGAGAAATGTTTATTCTATGGACAGTTTATAGCATTTATAGTATTACTTCTAATATAAATAAATAAATAATTATATTAGAAGTAATACTATAAATACTATAAACCGTCCATAGAATAAACCATAGTATATATAAACTGTTCATAGAACTAATGTCACAGCATAAATCAACATTTCTTTGTCAAGATAACACCACTTACAATCCAACACATATATAGTGCCAAAGTGAATATGTTACTGTAAACACATGTGCAGTTTCCATTAATTACAGCATGTGATAACATAACTAAAGTGACAAATCACATGCTGCTAAGAAACTGCATCTGTTTACGCACACACAGTATACACAACATTCCACTACCATCAACCTATAAAGTGATACTGTATGTGTACTTCCAGGGATCCGTCTAGCAGATTTGGTAGTAGAGGAGTCCAGGTTGCAGGTGTAGATATAAATATAAAGAATAGTCCAGTAAATAAGCAAAGGTCGGGGACAGGCAATAGAGAAATCCGTAAACAGTCCGAGGTCAAAAGGGCAGACGGCAGGCAAAGAGTAATCCAGGTCACAAGCAGGGTCAAAAAGGCAGGTGGCAGGTAAAGGGTAAATCCAGGTCACAAAACAAGATCACAGGTAGGCAGCAGGAAAGGGGTTAATCCGGGTCACATACAAGGTCAGCTACAAGTAGGATACTGGGAATTGCAGAGCTCAAGAACACATTTTGCACTGCGTGACAGCAAAACAATATCTGAGCACCATGTTCAGGGAGTCTGGCAGTTTTATAGGGCTGCTGTGCGGAGCCTTCTCAGCAGCTTCCCAGACCACGCCCCTCTGTGTTTCCCATTGGCTGTTCAGTGCAGTGCCGGTGCTGCATACTAGGCCCTAAGCGCCCCCACACAACAATGAGGGGAGCAGGGCAATGGACACCCGGAGTGACTGAGGACGTGCCTCCCCCGTTGCGACCTTGCGGAGGAGACAGACCGATGCCATGAGGTATCTCTTATGTTTCACTTGCACAAGTGAAAAAAAGTTAGTTGTCCCTAGTTTGAGGCTAAACTGGCAGTTGCCATGCTTCCTTGGGAAGCAGGTAGCCCAGTTTTGTTGGCGACTGTCTCTCTGCTACTGCAGATCAGCAGAGGGGACCTAGTTAAAAAAAAAAAAAATTAAAAAAAAACAAGGCTCTGCAGAAAGTATTGGCTTTATTTTTGGTGAGAGCAGACTATATAATGTTCTTGGTGTAGCCCCTGTTATTACCTTCAGTTGGCTTGACACACAGTTTCTTAGCAGCATGTGACATGTTGTAACATCAGGAAATTTGTTTGGGAACTGCACAAGTGTGGAAATGTAGGATTGTAAGTGGTGTTATATTGACAAAGGGCCACGTTGTGATTTGAAACGTCCAGTCTCAGATTTCATTTTTCTTATTCTAACAATGAATTGTAGTGTAATGGAATCCAGTAACTGTCCATGTCACATATTCCAAAATGAAGTTCAGATCGTGTATAAAGTGTGAAGCAATATCCAAGAACAATATAGATGTTTTCACCCCTAACTACTTTTTTCACCCCTAACTACACATACTCTCCATATACCTTATTTGCTCGAAGACAAGGTTTTTTCAGAGAAAATGCTCTGAAAAAGACCCCTCGTCTTATATTCGAGGTCGTCTTATAATCTGACCTCAAATCGAGGTCAGACTATAAGACAGGGATCCAGGTCCCCTGCAGAGCTGCAGGGAAGTGTCGGGCAGCACGTCCCCCGCAGAGCTGCACAGAAGTGTAGTGCAGCATGGAGTATGTCTGCACGTATCATGCAGACGTCCCCCGGCTGCCCCCAGGGAGACAACGTTGAGGGGAAGGAGGGGGAATACACAGACAACGTTGGGGGAGGGAGGGAGGGAGGAGGGAGACAGACAGACAACGTTGGAGAGAGGGGTTTTTTTTTCTAAAGAAAAATGCAAGGTTTGGGGGGGGGGGGGGGTCGTCTTATAATCAGGGTCATCTTATATTCGAGCAAATACAGTACTAAATAAAGGATGTTCCTGTTTATATGACTATGATCCCCGCTTTTATTTGGATCACGTATGCCAGTGCTGAAACAGTCTTGACGCTGTGGCTCACCTGACAAATGTGTAGCAGCAGGGCTGCCATCAGGGGGTGACGGGCGATACACCCATCACGCCCAGAGCATCTGCCCGGCCCTTTAATGTGGCAGCTGCCGGCACTTTGCTGTTCAGTGCAGCAGTTTTTTCTTTCTTTCTTTTTCTGCAGCTTGATAGAAAGAGGTCTCAGCCAATCAGGTGAGACCTCTCAACTCTCCTGATTGGCTGAGAGTTCAGAAGCCTCCCGTGATTGGCTGAGACCTCCTTCACACACACACAAGCTCAAAGCACGGAGAGTGTGTGTTTGTCAGTGTGAGTGAGAGTGTGTGTGTATGTCAGTGTGAGTGAGAGTGTGTGTGTGTATGTCAGTGTGAGTGAGAGTGTGTGTGTATGTCAGTGTGAGTGAGAGTGTGTGTGTGCATGTCAGTGTGAGTGAGAGTGTGTGTGTGCATGTCAGTGTGAGTGAGAGAGTGTGTGTGTGTGTGCATGTCAGTGTGAGTGAGAGTGTGTGTGTGTGTGTACGCATGTCAGTGTGAGTGAGTGTGTGTGTATGCATGTCAGTGTGAGTGAGAGTGTGTGTGTGCATGTCAGTGTGAGTGAGAGTGTGTGTGTGCATGTCAGTGTGAGTGTGTGTGTGCATGTCAGTGTGAGTGAGAGTGTGTGTGTGCATGTCAGTGTGAGTGAGAGCGTGTGTGTGTGTGCATGTCAGTGTGAGTGAGAGTGTGTGTGTGTGTGTGCGCATGTCAGTGTGAGTGAGAGTGTGTGTGTGTATATATGTCAGTGTGAGTGAGAGTGAGAGTGTGTGTGTGTGTATATGTCAGTGTGAGTGAGTGTGAGTGACAGACTCTCTGTATATGTGTGTGATGGAATGTGTGGATATAGGGGTTGACTTATGTGACACTGCCTATATCTGTCTAGCCACCGAGGGGTTAACTCCTCTGACACTGCCTCTGTCCAGCTACCAAGCGGTTAACTCATCTGACACTGCCTATATATGTCAAGCAATCCAGGGGTTAATTCATCTGAGCAAATCCAAACAGCTTTGACCGGCTCAAAAAAGCCCAAATAAGATAGATAGTGAGTATATTGGTATTTTACCTCCAGGTGCTGGAACACAAAAAGGGTCTACTCAAAGCCCAGGAATAAGCAGAAAACAAACAAAGGGTGTGTCAGCAGTAATCATCCGGTAGGTAAATAAAGTAAGTCCAAATGAAGTTGCATGAAAGAAGAATCTTCTTTTATTGTAATCCAAAATATATAAAAGGCATCAGGCAGAGGGATAGAGGACAGGCAAAAAGACAAACGCTTAACGCGTTTCGCACCAGACGGTGCTTTATCAAAAGCAGTCTTAACAATAAATGGTAAGAACATGTTTAAATACAGAAATTACAAATGACAAACAATTAAAACGTAATTAGTATCTTACCTTCAGCCGCTGTGAGGAGGAGAGACGATCGTCACAGTAAGTGCTCCCGGGCGCGCACACAAACCACGTGGCGCGTCCAGCCTAAGAACTCAGAGGCTGAGCACGCCTCCGGGCAGAGAAGCGCCCGCCCAGGGAGCAATGGACTACATCTCCCATCTACACCACGGCGGAAATGGAAAGTAAACAACTGAGATGCGGAGAGTAAACGATTTGAATGAGGGCAGAGGGGCAAAGTGACAAATAGTATGCTGAAGAGGAGTACAAAGAGCAGATGAATGATAACATAGATAGATATAATATAGAATATTAATAAACCTAAGGGTGACCCAATAAATATGATAATGTGTAGGTGAATAGGTAAAATAAGATAAAGTGAGAATTGAGTGAAATAACAAAAATAGGATTAGGTGCAAATAATGAAAAGTGTGAAAGGAGAGGGATATATGTACGTTCTACAAAAAATAAATAAAATAAAATAATATAAAATAAAAATAAATGTAAAATAAATAAATAAAAATAAATATAAAAATGAAATAAAAGCGAAAAAAATAATAATAATGTGTAATGCGTAATAATCATATGTAATAAAAGTTGGTAAAGAGATAAAGTGAAAAAAAAAGAATAAAGTGAAGATGAAAAAAGGTGAAAAAGTAGAAAGTGAAGACAAGAAAAAAATAGTGAAGATAAATAATGAATAATAAACACCAATAATCATAATAAACCATAATCAATGTTATCACAGGTAAAACAATATAATATAGAGACAGGATAAATAAAGCCGGTATTATATTAAATTATATTATGACCTAACACCCTAGTAATCAATATGTATATATACAAACATGAAACAATGAGTCGAGAAGCTAAAGGGACGATCTATTAGTATATAAGCACACACCAGACAGTATAGTGAAAATAGTATGAACTTGAGACAATACAATATCTGGTGAACAAGAATGTACACAAAATAATAGTTAGTTTTATAATTAGTTTTAACCGGTATAACATGAAACATCATACTTGGCATTAAGGCCATATGGAATACGTGTTTTCAATTGGAATATCCAAAAGACTTCTCTTTGGCTCAAAATAGTATTTAGGTTGCCTCCTCTAGGAGGAGAGTGGATCTTCTCTATACCACAGAATCTAAAGTAATTTAAGCATCCATTATTGCAGTTCAAAAAAGGATGATTACTGCTGACACACCCTTTGTTTGTTTTCTGTTAATTCATCTGACACTGACTATATCTGTCTGGATTTTGTTACAGGTCACTGGTCACATTAGGTGCCCCCCCATATTAATTGATAAACTAACGGGGGGGGGGGGGGGGGGCAGATTTTTTTTCAGTAAGGGGCCCTGAAATTTCTTATGGTGGCCCTGTGTAGCAGTAAGTCAGCCTAAAATTTACATGTAATATATGCTGACATTTTTTTCCCCAACAGCCTAAAGGCACAAAAAGTGACAAACCCCTATGCATTTGTGGTTCCTCTCCCATCATGAATAGAAAAATGTGTCTTCAGTACATTACATGCAGATCCACTAGGGCCCTAGTAGGCCATGGGCAAAGTCTTTACCATGGCCCTCTATTGTACCTAATTTTGCAAATATTATTAGAAGAATAACATTAAAAGTGGTGCAAAAGAAAAAAAAAAAAAATCCTTTATGCCATAAAAGTTACGTCAGTGCCACATTTGCCTTCACACAGCTTGCCAGTGCCACCTAAGTCCCCAAAAATCTTGCCATTGCCATATCTGTTTCCAAACAGCTTTCCAGTGCCCTACCTGCATTCCCCCAACAACCGACCAGATGTCGCAGACATTAAAGATTTTCACAGATAGTTCTGTACCTGTATTTGTTTTGGCGTGGGCTCCTTCTTCGATCCTTGCTATTGTGGTAGTACGGGCAGGCATAGCCCTGACGACATAACCTGGGAGGTTTCTTACATTGCTCAGTCTTGTAGTGCCCAAGGACATATGTGGTATCTGCACATAACAAAAACAAATTTGATAGATTAAACATTTCTGTTATATAATTAAGTGATCATTTCTGACAAATACAATTATGCAGTGAGCCAAACTAACTATTGCATGCAACGTTAGACGGAAAGTATAAACATTTTTTGATTTTTATTTTCAGTGACCTGTAATTTATCTGTATGATTACTTCCGTCCATATTTGAGATTGTACTAGATAGATTATACCAAAAATAGACGAAGATGCAAAGACGGAACTCACAAGGCCATTAAGTGGAAACAGATTAGTGAGTACAAAAATCAAGCAGCAGACTGTGGTGGTAGTGCAAACCAGGTATTCAACTTGACGCATTTCATGCACCTAGCGCTTAATCATAAGCTATTTTCACAGTGTATGTGAAAAGTTTAAATAGTGTTTTCAAATATATGAGACAAGATAGAGATTATATATATATATATATATATATATATATATATATATATATTATACACACATACACACTAAATTAACTTAGATGGGATACTTATAGAGTCATTTGTACAGATTTTGCTCTTAATGTTTGTATCCCAAGTAATATAACTCCATGTCCGATTGGTTAGTCACCATTTAAAATAAACACAAAGATGTCACTTTATTTTGAAGTTCTATGTATATAGTATCATAATTTTGAGGCATTGATATTTTTTTCCTTATGACACGCCCATTTATTTGTAGTCACAGAACTTCTCCAATTTTTAGTAAGGGGGCTTTATATGGAGAAAATAGATCCTCCCCCCTCTAAATGACATCACTTTTTCGGCACACTATTTAAACTTTTCAACATACACTGTGAAAATAGCTTATGATTAAGCGCTAGATGTGCGAAACGCGTCAAGCTTGAATACCTGGTTTGCACACAGTATGCTGCTTTTCTGTACTCACTAATTAAACACTTCTGTTTCAAATTAATGGCCTCGTGAGTACTGTCCACACCTGCAATCGGCACCAGAGACCGAATAGCGGGGATTTATTTCAACTGAGGCCATTCCACACACTTGGGTAGCCTGGATTATTTTTCTTATACCAAGAATATCCATACCACTTTAATATATAGATTGCGTAAAAGTCACTCACCTTGCCAGCGTGGTTCTTCTCCTAGGATTTTTTCAATCATAGCATGGCTGGCAGCGACAGCAGTCTGACCTTCTATACCACCATCTAGTGCTGGCTGACCATTCTGCAAGGCTTCCATTGCCTGCAACTCCCTGATGGTGAGAAAATGGTTATCCAACATATTAGAGTGTTCAATAGGCTAGAACCAAAATTAGTTACGAAGTATGCCATTCATCTTATTCAGTCTTCAAAATCTCTACTTTGGTTGTTGAATCCCTGTAGTGTAATCAAGCAGTGACTGCAGAGGTGAATAAAGCTCTATCAAGCACAATATTAGATAAGGCCAAGCAATCAAAAAAAATTACACACTTGGTAGTAGGGGAACTGTGTTCCCCAAGCTAAGCTTACCTTCTACTTTAAAGAGCAATATATGATTTCTAGATGTACACAATTGGTATTCTAAAGACATACAGATAAAACCGGCGTTTATTATATTTTATTGTAGTGAGGGCACACATGCATGTACGCTTAGTGATCACACACACAAAAGCTTATCATTGTTAACCTTATTTGCATATGTCTACCCAGAATCCACTGTAGTGGTAACAGAACTGCTTGTTTAGGATTTCTGTGGGAATAGTAAGTCTTCTGGTTTGTCTGGTGTGTGTAGATTAGTGTTTACTAATGCCTCTGCTACCCCCTTAACTGTAAGTGATGGGTTTTTTCCATCACTGTTACCCACACCATGACTTATGCTGTGTTATCACCCACAAGGCATTATGTGATCATGCGCAATTCCCACCTGATATCATAAACAGGAGAACGCAGATCATGAGGTCCGTGGGCAAAAGCACAATGCTGGCCATTTTTGGTGCAGTGACCCTTTGAGTCTGTTTCATGGATGCAGATACCGGTCTTGTAGTAACGCAGGTGGTACCTTCTCTCTGTGTCACCAGTAGTCCTATGCAGAAAAGGGCATCTGGGCAGATATGTGGCAAGAAAAGCAAGCAAAATATGAGCTATAGTATAAGACACTCTAGATAGATGAGGTGAATCCCAAAAATTGGATGAAATTCTGAAAAATTTGCTTGCATACTATAATTTATACAGTACTTTGCAAAATTTTTAGGCAGGCACGAAAAATGCTGTGACATAAAAATGTTATCAAAAATAGACATGTTAAGTTATTTTTAATCTATGAACAAAATGGAAAGTGTGTGAACAGAAGAAAAATGAAATCAATAGTTGGTGTGACCACCTTTTGCTTTTAAAACAGTATTAATTCTTCTAGGTACACTTTTACTCAGCAGGTAGGCTGTTCAAAACATTGTGTGGATTTAGGCAGCCTCAGTTGCTACTCTCTCATCATGTAATCCCACAAAGCCTTAATGATGTTGAGATCAGTACTCTGTGGGGGCCATACCGTCACTTCCAGGACTCCTTGCTTTTATTTAGCCTGAAGATAGTATTTAATGAATTTCTGTGTATGTTTGGGGTTGTTGTCATGCTGCAGAAAACATTTAGTGCCCATCAGATGCCATCCTGACGGTATTGCATGATGGAGAAGTATCTGCCATTAAATTCTGACCAAACCCCCAACTCTATTTGCAGGAATACAGACTAATGGAATCTCCACCATGCTTCATATTCGCCTGCAGACACTCATTTTTATACTGCTCTCCTGCCCTTTGGTAAACAAACAACCTTCTGCTATGGACAAAGATTTCAAATTTTGCCACATTAGTCCACGACACCTGCTGCCATTTTTCTGCACCCCAGTTCCTGTGCTGTCATGCATAGTTGAGTTGTTTGGATTTGTTTCCACATTGGAGGTATGTTTTTTTTGCCCACAAGTCTTCCATGTAGCCCACTTCCGACCAGACTTCTCCAGAAGGTAGACAGGTGTACCAGAGTCTTACTGTTTTCTGCCAATTCAGAGCTCATGGTGCTGCTGGACATCTTCAGATTGTGAAGGGAAGTGAGCATGTGGTGTGTTTCATCTGCTGCACCAAGTTACCTTGGCCAAAGACTGTCTCAGAGGTATCTCTAGATGTGCACCTTGGATCCTGTCTCGTGTGGTAGATCCCTGCTTCTTTGGATCTGGTGCTCAGGGCTTGTCCTTGTGCACATGAACACACATAAAATGCAGAGATACATCTATACCCACATGCATTAATTGTGAGCTACTAATGGTTAAAAGCATTTCCACCATTACCCATAACTACACAAATTTTTTTTAATACTCACTCATCTCCTTCTGGGCACAGGCCTGATGTTTCATCGTACTTTGTACAATATATATCCGGGCTGTAGTTAAAAGTTCCATCTCTCCTTCTCACTGATCTTCGCCGGCGCTGATTTACAAAGTGCCAGTGGAAACACGTGTAGGGCCGATGCTGGGTACACTTGTGCTGTACAAAGAGGGGACACTGCTCAGTCCTAAACTCTTTTAGGTATCTGCAAAGCAAGAAAAATAGAAGGTAAGGTATGAGTGGAGGGGGGTATGTGATATATGTAAATACCACAACACAAGTTGTTCATGACAAGCAAATAAAAGCAAACAAAAACAAATACGTCGATTTGCCATCAATATACATATATTTGTTATTTGTCAGCTGATTGGGAGGGCAGAGGTGGAACCACTCTGATTCTTAAAGAACCATACCAAACAAATTCTTGTGACATATTTTGGAAGCATGCCATGTAGCCTGTGCATATTTCAGCATGCAACAATATAGGCATGGTTCACCATGACCTGAACATTATGAACATGCAGTTACATTCTCATAACTGTATATAGCCAGCACATCCCCCAGTTGGAAAAGACTGGTCGTTGGGCAGGAGCATTGGTCCTGTTACATGCATGTATGCAAAACGCGTGCGTAGTGAATGTAGAGTAGAGCACCCTCTCAACTGAAATGCATAGTGACTGCACATTCAGTAACATGCATGGGTGTTGGCAATCTCATGAGAGCCCTGGGACTGGCAAATTTATGTGCATTACATTTTCAAAAGAGAGAAATTCTGAAATTCTACACACTTGCTAATCCACCTTTTTCCAGCCATTCACACAATACTACTAAGAACCATTAATTTTACATGGCACTATTTTCTCTTAACCCTTATCTCACACTCTCAGACTTAACAGACTGGGTAGTTACTTAGACTTGTGACGCTGTTTGAATAGGAACTGCGGTTGGAGCATTAACCACCTGAGTTACGGAACTCTCTGACTGACTATTCACAGGCTTTCATTCCAAACTTGCCTTCATAGAGACTGCATTGGAAGAGTGTCCATGTGTAGAACTCTATACAATGTGCATGTACACACAATGTCATGTATGAACTGCTCTCCAGTTCAGCGTTCAGTCCATAGCTCTGTGAAGGGGCAAATGCTGCCAAGTAAGAAATATATGCAGTGTTTCCGTGAGAATCTACAAGGACTTGATGGCTGGGCAGGGAGTCAGATCATCATGTACCTCACAGATTAAATTTTTTATTCAGTGTCCACAATGGATGTGCCTGACACGTCCTGCGTTGGAATGATCACGAAAACCGCTCTGACAGAGCTGCTCTGTTGCCTCGATATCGAGGCATTGGACAGCATCGAAATTTTGAATCTGGGGCACCCACAATCGCTCCCCATATTGGAGAGCAGCATGCTCCTCCAATACGGCTGCTGCCCTCTTGTGGGTATAGCATCAGAAGTGAAAACAAATTCACTTCCATTGCTCTGATGCTGTTGCTTTTGGGGTTAAATTTAGGGTCAAAAGTTCACTGTAAGGGAAAAAAAAAAAACACTTTCGTTTTTGCCCTATAAACCGCAAAAAACGGCAGAAAAACATGGTAATAAGTATATTTCTGAACTCGGGACAACATTTAGAAACTATTTAGACGGGGTCTTTTTTAATGATTGTATTTGTGTGAATTATTTTTTAGGTCAAAGTTATAAAAAAAAAGATTTTATATTTTTCATCATATTTTAATTATTTTCTTTGTAGTAAATTAAAAGATATGATCAACATGATGGTATCTAATGAAACAGTAGAATTAAGGTATTTTCCTGAACTTTGTTTATTTTATACCAGTTTTATGGTATAAATGGTGCATGTTGATATCACTTGGATAAATTGAATTACTTTACCAAAAATGTAAATATTGCATGAACATACAGCCTGCATAACTAACCTCTACTTCATGCAGAATAACTTTTGAACTGTATTGCACCTTAAATAGAAAACTATTTTTAGATAGATTTTTTCCTCTAAAGCATATTAAATTAAAAAAAAAAAAAATTGAATTCATCCCGTAAGAAACTAGACTATGTAGAGGCAAACTGATAAGGTAGTGAGAGAGAAGTAGGAGTGGCACCTTTTCTTAAGAAAAAATACTGGCCATGCTTTTGCCTCCATAGACGTAATAGTGGCCTCATTTTTTTTACTGTCCTGCCAGGTAGTAAGCCTAGAGAGAAGCCTTCATTTTATGGATAGTGGAAGATGAGCAGAACATAAAAAGTGCTAGGATTGGAAGGTAAGAAAGTTTGTACCAGAGAGGGCGATGGAGGAGGTGCGACAACTATACAGGTATAATCAATTGAGAACTATAGTGTATTTCGTTTGATGAATTAATTGGTGAATTAATCTTCCGTTGCATCATGTATCACAAAGAAAGTTGTGCCGTTAACGTGTCTGGCCTATACAAGTCCATTGAACTACCCTTTGTAGGCGTGAGGGAATTGGAGAATTCATGGAAAGGCTAGATTTCTGCTTAGATGCCTTTAAAAGGGGACTGGATACTTTTTTAATAAACCAGATTTAACTATGTATGTTTAGTATAAGAATTAATATTTATTTAGTGCCTGCTGATCCAAGTAGAAATACGAGGATTTTTTTTTCCGATTGAACTTGATGGATGCAAGTCTTTTTTCAACCTAAACTATGTGTGTTGGAATTTGCAACTTGAGGGCTAATCCAAAAAAAAATAATTGTGGTTAACTGATGATTTTGGATGATTGATTTCTAGACACGGGATACTATACTATATTTACCTAAGGTAAGAAATAATCGATTTGCGCGCTAAGTCAGTACAGCATTGTTGAACATGTCAATACATCACAAACAAGCCCTGTCCCAATATCCCCACTATCCAGTGCTCACAGCACCGGAAAAGGGAGTCTGGGTAACAATCTGCAAATATAGCCAACAAAGCCATACACAAAACTTTTTTTTTAATCTTGTGCTGCTGGTCCAGAGGAAACCTAAAGTATAGATTTACCGGTACATGTGGATTTATTTCCTGTTCAGGGAGTGGTGATCAAAGCATCCAAACACCTGCTCACATCTGTCTCGGGTCCCAGAGAGTGCCAACAATTTTATGTCAACTAGGGCAGAGTGCGACCCTAATTTTTAGTTAAGGTTCCTTATATTGATGACATGAAAAACAGATGGTCTCTCACTAGGTTAGCAGCAAGTAGGTGGATCCGGTCACCAACTACTTGCTTCACAGGGAACCAAGACGGCTTATGGTCTGACAAGAAAATGGCATTTAAACTTAAAAAGTACATTCCCCTTTATGGGGCTTCAAAACACTTAAACAGTGTGCAAGAGAGGCATGAAAATAAAAACAGCCCAGTACAGAGGTGCTAAATGCTATAAAATTCACTACTGGAAAGCTAGCCATTTTGTACAAAAAGTCTGAAAGGCAAAAAAATTCCAGTAGAACAAATGATACGTCTATGGCACCTGTAGAAAACTGAGAGGCAGTCACATGATTCCAATGCAATAAACAAACCACAAACAAAACTAAAAGCTGAACCCCATAAACAAAGTTAAGTAAATTTAAGAAAAACTTAAGATTGGGCTAACACAAAGATAGCAAAAATATCAATGCAGAGCCATTCCCAATACTACAGAATCAATTTCATATAGACGACTAGAATAGCAGAAAGATAGGGGAAAAAACTTAAAGGAACTGTATAAAAATGCATCTTTCAAATGTTAATGCATATTGTGTTAATGCATAATGCAGTAATCCTCATTTTGCACCAAAGTGAATTTGGGGACTAGACTGTGCCTTTTAATAAAAGAAACTTTAGAAATACATTTTCAACAAGGTTCACTAGGCTGCTTAGCTTGGCTAAAATGATGCCCCAGCAATTGACTTTTAAAATGTGATAGCATATCATACTTGCATGACAGGTAAACTTTTATAAAATTCTGTTTGGCTTACGTCTTAAGTATTGTGATTGTTTTAAAAATAGACTGCACACAATTGGTAAGGTTAAATGGCACCTGTAGGTGGCTAGATTACATACTAAACTATCTTTCAAGATGAAATAAAGTGCATACAACGTCTAGCATCAACAAAATAGGAAGCAGAAGCATTAATTAAGGTAAATTAAATGTGTTTTCAAATATCTACCAAATGCAAATCAAGTGCTTAAAGGGACTCGGACACCGAAATCGATTATTTTTATTCTCTACATCCACAATATAAACAGTGTCAAGCTGACAGAGTTCCTTTAAAAGATCACAATAAAATGTCATAACACGTTTAAAACATTTTTTCTGAGTACAATTCAGAAGTATCTTTCACACCGTTTCGAAAGACACAAACACTAAGATCATACCCAATCTTTAATTAATAGACATCATATTTCATGATAAATTCGATTTACACACACGAGCACACATTTATTGGTGAGTAAAGAAAGAAAAATAGAAAATCTTAGACAAGCGCTGCCATGAAGGGCCTCGCACATCAGCGCAGGCCACGCCCCTCTCCTTCCCAGACTTTTTTTTTCCCCCCAGGTCTAGTCGGTTCCCGCCGGCCTGGGCGCGGGATTTTGCGCGTGACTCACGCCGCCCGCTGACGTCAGCCGTCTTGTGTTGTGTTTTTTTTTTTTTTTTTTTTTTTTTTATTACGTACGTGTAATGCTGTGGCTTCTCGGGCTGCGCCTGTAATGCTCCTCCAGCGACGGGTGCCGGCGAGGTCGAGGAAGCGGATGGGGAACTGGGAAGTGGACCCTTCGACATGTTTCGGGCCTCCTACTCCTCCGTTTCTTTTATCGTAGACTATGCGCGGAACGCCGCGGTGGGGTCAATCGCGCCTGCGTCGACGCCATGAAAGGAAATGAGAAAAACTTCCCGAGTCGCGGCATACACTTGCAGTTGTAGTTCCTTTGCCCACTAGAGGGCGCGCACTCTATATCAACAAAACCATGAAACCAAACGGGATGCAGAGTCTGACACCCGGATGTAATACTACGCGTGGAATTTTGGGGGTTGGAGTTTTGGTGTGTAGTTTACAACTGATGCATTGCGTTTGTGTACGATATGCATAGACAAGGCAGCATGATTAATATCGAAAATACTTGTTAATCATTCACCCTCGTTTTACTGCCATTGTGAAAAATCCAGTGCAATGGAAGATATAGTTATCAGGTGGTTTATTAGGAGCGTATTAATTATTTACCAGTATTATTTCATGTGTGTCATACTACAGATCTATAGCATCCCAAAAGAGTTTTCCCATTTTGTTCATTGTGATCCCCACACTTATTATTCCATACACATTTCTCAGACTGGTTCCGAGCACCTGTGGGACCACAATGGCAGATTATTTTTTTGTGCCTATTTGGGATTACTGGTGATACTGAAGTCTGCCAATTTAAGGGACCATTTGAATCGCTGGAGTGGTCCATCGGAAACGTCCTAAGAAAATCACAGCAGCCTGAGTCGACTCTACAGTCTCCAGTCTAAAGAACTATATAATTAACGATTAAAGATTAACGAAATAGAGTAATTATAAATCTCCAACAGGTTTATACAATAGGCAGATGATTTAGTTATTTTACGGTGTCTAACCAGTCTAATTCAATATCCCATGAAGAGTTCCTTTTCCCATCTTTCTATATTCAGTAAATATAAATTCAGCAAACCTTATCAAATAAAATGTTTGCTGAATGGCACTGAACTATAGAAGCATGGGAAAAGGAACTCTTGATGGATATTTAGGAATTAGAATACACCGGTTGGAGATTTATTTTAAATTAATCTATAGATGGTATCTGACTCTTAGCAGGTTAAAAATATATTCTGATGGCAATCCCACCTGTTAGATATGTGAAAAACAGACTGAAACTTATAATGATATATGGCGGGAGTGTGAGGACATTAAGCCACTTTTAAAAAGTTCTGAAACTGGCTTTTTTTACATCTAAGTTTATACGGACATAAATCATAGTTGCCAAATGTCCTGTTTTTCATGGGATAGTCACAGATTTTGGTAGCATGTCCCAGCACTTTAAGTATGATAAGACCTGTCCCGGGAATTTGGAAGCTGCCGTGACATATCCTGTGATATTGTCTCGACGACAGTGAGTCCGTGTGTGTGTGTCTCGGTGACTATAAGTCAGTGTGTGTATCAATCTCACCGACAGAAGGGCATATCTATTGGCATTGATGTACGTGATGCCAGGACCCATGTTCCACCCAATGAGTACCACTACATCACCCACATCTGCCTCATGAGATAGGTAACTCCTGTTGACAGACTCAGATGACCAAATACAGAAGCTAGGTAACTGTTAGTGCAAAGACAGGTTAATTACAGTACACATAGTTGTTAATTGCTACAGATAGATGCAAATGGGTCTGTAATTTAAAACTTCCGGCCAAGGAGCTGGGTTGGAATAATTCTCTACTTTGGGCTAAAGTTTGAAATTCTGATCTCAGTTTCCTGCAGTAGACCCCTAAATGATTGTTAACAGGAGCAAAGTGACCAACAGGCTTAGTTACCATTAGACTTAATTGACAGATATTTACATAAGTAGATTATATTGGAACATGCCACTCATATTCCATAGCATCTACCAATGTATGCAACCCTCCATTTAGAAACATGAATTGGTGTTAAAGCTTTAGATGGAATGTTATTCACCAAGCAGCTTGATATTGACTGATGTAGGAAGTGTAACATTTTTACATGTACAAATATTCATGAATCTTTTTTCCCATTTAGCCCACATAGGTTCATATGGTGGGGGTTGTCAAGACACTCCACCACAAGCTGCAACACAACTGGTTGATCACAGCAACTCCCTACCCCACCAGCCTACCGGTGTAGGCCAGGAATTACTTACAGGCAGAATGCAGTCGCCGGGTAGGTGGACACCAATGAAGGCCAACCATCGGAATTGCAGGACCCCCCAGCATCACCAGTATTCAGTGCCTCCTCTTTGTCTCCTGGTTCTGACTTCTCAACTGCTGCTGCTGGACCACAGCCTTACGGACCACTGGTTCTGCTGTGTACATGATGAACACTGCCCCAGTCCTGCTGCTGCTCCTGATGTGCATGGCAGTGATGATTAGGGTTGCCACCTTTTCTTCAAAAAAATACCGGCCTTGGTACTGTCTCCATAGACTTAACATTGGCCTGATGCCAATTTTTTACCGGCCTGGTGGCAACCCTAGTGATGATGCACTCTCAGTGAGGCACCAACAGCAGGCCCATAACACTGCAATGTGTCCTGCACAGAAAGGACGTTCGAAACTGTATTATAACATTGCATGGCCATAATGTTGGATGTTCTGGCCACAAAAGCATCATTGGCCTCATCAACATCTGCCACCCCTGCTGCATCCTCACCATGTGCACGCCCAACTAGGGTCACCTTCAGCACTGCCTGCAAACAGCTGAGGAAAAATAAATTTTTAATAGAACAAACACAGTTTATTAAAAATAAAAATAGAGCTCATGTCTGTTTCCTTTCTACTATGGTTAATAGCTGTTGGTGTGATGTTGATGTTTTCTTGTGTTCAGTATAGATGATTTGCATGTGGACATATCATATCACATGTCTTTCAATGCATTGTGCAGGATCAATTGAGCTCAACAAACGGTTCCTTGCACATTGTATAGACTTGTGAGGAAGTTGACATGTTGCTGTGCACTCCTCTGCATTTCACTTGTAGTGACTGTTGCCCTTGTCTCATTTATACTGGCATATTGACTGTTGCTCAGCAATTCCTATTATGCAGAGGATTGCTATGGGTGTCCTTTGCATGATGTGCATTGAAGTGCCATGATAGAATAATGCAGATGAGTACTATTTAGATTGTCTGTTATGTGTGATTGAAATCGTAAACGAATGCATGTGATTTGCTTTGTGTTTCATGTTAAACATATATATGGGTAAAATCCATGGTGGTATGTGTGGGGATGTTTCTGGGTCTTCTGAGTGTTTGCATTTTAAGCATGTGTGTTTAAGAGGGTCAATCGGACAGTATCACCTACACTTTTTTCATAGTGTGAATATAGAAAGGAATAACTGATGTATACATAGTGGAAATGGAAATGCATATATCAGATGTATGAATGTATTAAAATGCATCTGTGGAGTCACCTATTCATGACATTACTTATTGCAAACCTGTTATGCATAGTACCTAACAGGTCATGTCATGAACAGGTGACTCCACAGATGCAATTCATTACATGTATTTCTCTGATATATAAATGTTCGTTCAATTCTGATTACACTATGTATCAGCAGTTATTCCTATCTGTATTCATACTATGAACAATGTTTAGGCATTGCTGTACATTTAACATTAGTTCAATTTCATCAAGCACTGATAGTTTAATTTGTTATGAACAGTTCAATTTGCACATGCAGTGGGGTTTAACTTTTCATTAATTTTAACGCGGATCAGATCAGTTAAGGTCTGGCCTACACGGCCGTCATTTAAAGGGTAAAATTTCATATTAACAGGCTTGTTAATGGTAACCACACCTCATAGAATCAATGGTGTGCTAAATAACACGCTTTCATGCTTTCCTCGTTTTCTTAATGGTTTTACTACTGGGGGCTGTAGTCTCATTAGGTGTGTATAGGGTGTTTTTTTTTTTTTAAGGGTGTGGTAATTATTAATGGGTTCAGTAATGATCCATTACAAGTATAGAGGGGTTTTTAACAGGTGTGGCAATTTTTTAATGGGTGCAGTGATATTTTATATTGATTTCTGCGCACACGTTAAACCCATTAGCGGCAGGTGTCACAGAAGCGGGGCTGCAGAGTTACTGGATTTTCCTGTTATCCCTTCCACAAGAGACTGGACTGTAACCGTGCACTGGAGACTCTTTTCCCCGTATAGCATACTGCATGTTATCAAGTTTTATTGCTGTTGAAGTGGCCCACTGCAAAAACGTAGACACCAATGCCGTATAGTGAGCGCAGGTAGGCGCTCCTGCCATTGGCCCATTAAAACTAACCGCCACACGGCTAAAACGTCATTCCATCTGCTATTGGTCGACTGCGGATTTGCTGCTCCCGACACCAGGATAACAGTATCTCAACTGCTTAGCCAAACAAGCATTGATCCCCCTTTCACATATCAATACAAATACAAAAATGATTCTTTCTATTGAAAAAAACCTCGGTTCATTTTTGAAGAAAAAAAAAATTAAATCTGATATCAATAGAAAGAGTGCATATCTATTGCACTGACCCGCCAACCCCACCATACATGATTATAAGTTCCAGTCTGTTTTGTTCCACTCATTGAGACACAATGGGTCACACACAAAGATTCAAGCTCAGAGACACACTCACACACTCATTGAGGCTCACAAACGCCCACTGACTGACACTCATTGAGACACACAGACATTGTCTCAATGACAAAGACAATTTTTAACAAGGATGCACAAAACAAGTAAAAAAAGTTATAAGAAATTAAAACTTTTTTTAAAAGTAAAATTTTTTTTAAACAGCATTAAAAAGATACAAGTTTATTTTTTTAAGTTCAAGTGCCACTTTACAGACACCTGTTTTAGTGTGTTTTTGTGTATGTCTCAATAAGTGTTAGTCTGTGTGCGGGTTTGTGTGTGTCTCAATGAGTATGAGTCACTGTGTATCTGTGTGTGAGTCAGTGTGTGTGGTTTCGGATGTGTCTGTGTATGAGTCACTGTATCTTTGTGTGTCTCAGAGAGTGTGAGTGTGGGTTAGTGTGTCTCAATGAGTGCAGTGGATGTGGTATATTGTCAGGAAAGTAATTACTTTCTTGACGATGTATCATATCTACTGCCCTCATCATTTTCCAGGGACACTGCAGCACAGCTATCAATTGATAGCTGTGCTGAAAAGTGTCCCTGTAAAACGTTTACAAATGTTGGCAACTATGCATAAATTGGGAAGATCTGACCCAAGAAATCTGATATGAATTATATGGAGCAAAGGTGGCTCACTAAAGTGCTTTATTTGTATCATTTCATTAAAGCATTTTTATTTAAAATAGCTACACTTGATGCAATCTTTCGTTTAAACATAACTTAATATTTTGGGGACAGTTGCCTTTTAATGGTGGACTCTGAATGGACTCTACAATGTTACCCTTATAACATATGTTTTGAGTTCATCTCAGAGTTACATACTGGTGGTTCATGTATATTTATATAGTATAACGGAATTCAATTTATATTGTCATAACTATTTATTATGTCATGTATTTTTAAAATGGGAGTAAAGTGGAAAAACAAATTATGGTTAATGAAATGCTTATGCTTTCTGTATTTGAATTAAACTGACAGAGGTTGTTCTGTAGAGTCCACTGTCCACAATAGCTATAATCACAGGCTGCACATTTTCTTCAATTTATCCAATCATCGCACAGGAAAACGATAGTTTTCTGATTGGCTAACTAGTGCTTCTAGGCAACCAATTGTAACTTAACGTTAAGAACCAATCAGCAGCCGAAGAGTCCACCAATCCGCTAAGAGAAGCAACCAAGAGGCGTTCACAGATAGTATGATATCGCCTCATAGCGATTATAGCTACCAATAGGCTTGCGAGTTCATGGTGATGACGACACAGAAATTGTGACGTTTCCAGCATATAAAAGGAATGAACGCCGCGGGCAAGTACAGAAGACGGTTGGACGTGGTACCGGCAAGGGCGGCTGTTGGAAGGTGAGGCAGTTTATAATGGTTGTGCCAACGGTTTAGCGCTCATTGTTTCGGCTTTAACAAGCGGTAAGGGAAAGGGTTTGAGAGCGACGCATTTGGCGAGACTTACAAGTGTAAGATATAAGGGTGATTTTTATTATATCTTGCTGACAATTTGTCTCTATTGTCCTTGCGTTCATTAATCGCTTGATAATTAAAGCCATGTCTTGACTGTTATAGGGATAGGGGATCTTTACTTAGATAATTATCTAGGTGGTTACTAACGGGACCACGTGACAAAATTTAACCGCTCGTGACCGTTGGTGACGTCACTTGGTATGGCAACTTTGCTTCTAGGGCCCTAACTGGCGAGCCTCGGGTTTTGTTTTTAAATCAGGCAGTTGTCATGTGACCGTCACGTAAACAAATTCTCACAGTAGTTTGTGGTGCTGAATGTTAGCCACTAATCTATAAGATCCACAGTGTATATTGAGCCGCACTGTATTGATTGGATCGCCACGTAATACTATTTCGTTTTACCTCGTGTGATATAAAGATATGTGTACATTTTTAATTGTGTTTAATGCAGGAGGCTCCTATTTCTCAATGTGGCTTTAGCAATGAGACACACAACTGAAACCCATTTATTTCTGACTGTGGATGCCATTTTGGCGGAGACTTCTCCGAATACTGGTCTGTATGAAAATGGCTGTCCTCGTAGCCCTGTAGTGCCATTTATTAGGAGAGTTGACTTCGTGCTGTCTCTAGTGTTTACAGCAGAAGTTCTTATGTTTACAGTTTTATTTGGCGGGAGTGACACTTTCATCCAGGCATCCATAGCTTCACTTGGTGTGAGAAGCTGTGCTTCTACGTTTATGTATGCAAAATAGTTCAGGGGGAGCTGCTTGGCATAGAAGCAACAAAATCCATTTATAGACATCGGTTTAGCTCTTTATTTAAATTTTTGTTTGTGTACTTGTGATCTTTGGGGCTTAAAACTTTTTTTTTCCATTTAAGAGTGGTGTGATATGGCTTGCCTAAAATGCAAGATGGGTGCACATAACCTAAGAATGTTCATGGTACAATAAATTGAAGCGCTGCAATTTTATAACACTTGAGTTGGCTAGTGCAGGGCTTGACAAATTTAACTTGATTTTAGGAGCCAGACAATAGAAACATAGAATGTGTCGGCAGATAAGAACCATTCGGTCCATCTAGCTTGCCCAATTTTTTAATACTTTTATTAGTCCCCTGTTCCCGGTCTTATAGCTAGGATAGCCTTGTATCTATCCCATGCATGCTTAAACTCCTTGACTGTGTTTACCTCTACCACTTCTGCTGGAAGGCTATTCCATACATCCACTACCCTCTCAGTAAAGTAATACTTCCTGATATTACTTTTAAATGGTTGCCCCTCTAATTTAAGACTGTCCTCTCGTTGTGGTAGTTTTTCTTCTTTTAAATATACTCTTCCTTTACTTGTTGATTCCCTTTATGTATTTAAATGTTTCTATCATATCCCCCCTGTTACGTCTTTCCTCCAAGCTATACATGTTAAGATGCTTTAACCTTTCCTGGTAAGTTTTATCCTTCAACCCATGAACCAGTTTAGTTGCCCTTCTCTGAACTCTCTCCAAAGTATCCATATCCTTCTGGAGATACGGTCTCCAGTACTGCGTACAATACTCCAAGTGAGGTCTCACCAGTGCTCTGTACAATGGCATGAGCACAATCACGCAAACATACATGCAATTCATAAACGCACACACCTACTTTACATATATACACCTACTTTACATATACACACCTACCTACTTTACAAATATACATTTATATACACCTACCTGCTTTACAAATATACATTTATACACACCTACTTTACATATATACATTTATATACACCTACCTACTTTACATATATACACTTATACACGCCTACACCTATTTGCTCGATTATAAGATGACCCTGATAAGACAACCCCCCAAACTTTGGATTTTCTTTTAGGAAAAAAATTAAAAGCCTTAATATAAGACTATCCTATAGGAAAAAAGTTTAACTTGTATATAATCACATTTAAATTGCTTTTTTAATATTAAATTAACATTATGATATTAAACAAATGCATTTCTTGGTTTTTATTTCCTTTTATGTGTCAATGCTGCCTCGCTCTCCCTCCAGATTATAAGATTGAGGGGGTCTTTTTCAGAGTATTTGCTCTGAAAAAAACCCTCATCTTATATTTGAGCAAATATGGTACTTTACACATACACGCACCTGCTTTACACGCACACCGTATAAGAGTTTTTCAGCACATTTTTTGTGCTGAAAAATGCCCCCCTCGGCTTATACTAGAGTCAGCGTCTCCAAAAAAAAAATCTAAAACTTACCTCTTTGCTGCTCCGTATCCCAGTGCTCTGAAGGTCGTGGCTGTGAGGGGAGCTCACAACGCTTCCCTCACAGCCACGGACCTTCAGAGCAGCAAAGAGGTAAGTTCTGGGGAAGGAGGGTGGCATAACGAGCATACTAAGGGGTAATATCCTGGAATAATAAATGGCATATTGGGGGCAATATCCTGGAGTATTAAATGGCAGATTGGGGGCAATATTTACCAGTAGCTGCCTCATTTCCCACCCTAGGCTTATACTTGAGTCATTATTTTTTTTCCCAGTTCTTTTTGGTAAAATTCGGTGCCTCGGCTTATATTCGGGTCAGCTTATACTAGAGTATATACGAAGATAGATAGATGATTCTCCATACTTTACATGTACACAAACACCCCAGTGTTTTTTCTTGGTTTCTTCTTAATGTTCTCTCCCCCCCCCCCCCCCCCCCCCCCACTCTCTGCTGCTTTACCTTGTTGCAAGGGACGGGAACATTAGTGCTGCAGCCGATCTTCATTGATCGGCCTGCTGAGTGCCAGGATGTCACGTGATGACACCCGGCCCTCAGACACTTGAGCGAGGGGACGGAGCTTGCAGTCTGTGCCATCTGCACAGACTTCACCTTCTCGCTGCAAAAAAAAATCGGATGGCAGGTGCAAGGGGAACATGAGGCTAACGGCACACAGGCGCCAGGTCTAATTTTCTGGTCAACCTGGCTCCTGGGGTTTGTAGTGCCCTGAGATAGTGGCATATATTCAGGGTTTTCTCCCTATTTTGTTTAGTCTTCATGTCCCATTTATGGGTGATAGTGCGAAGTTGTAACATCTCCCCCAAAATGTTGTCCCAAAGCCCCACCCCCTTTCAGCATTTTCTAAGTTGTTGTCTTACTGTCACAATGTTCTGAATACACATGTTCATATTTTTATTAACTCTCCTCCTGTGTGCTTTCATCTTGCGGTGTGCCCATTGAAGGGAGAAGTAGGTCTGTGCTTGGTTTGTCAGTAGCAGAGATGCCTTAATAGTGTGTGTGTGTGTGTGTGTGTGTGTCTTGGCACAAGATTACATCCTTTATTTGACGTGCAATTATACAACGTAGCCCTACATTTAATGCAATGCGACCAATCTGATTTATACAACCTGCTGTGCTTCAACTTGTACTGCAATTATTTGTTGCTAGTCAGATGTAGAAAAACTGCACATGGCGTTACCAGTACTTATTGGCAGTGATATGCAAGTTGAAAAAAATGGTTGGCTTGCTTATCAAGACACAGGTAACTACATAAGTAGACTTCTTCCACACCTTACAATATTTTCACCTCATTTAGGCATTTGCATGCAATTCTGCTAGGGTTTTTTTTGCCTTGTTTTCCATTTAATCACAGATTAAATGTGCCGGTGGCTTTTTTTTTTTTTTTTTAAATCAGGACTAAAGCCTCCTTTAACCCCTTCGTGATGCAAGCACCAAAACGTAGCTATTTGTTCCTGGCCACCAATCACAAGGTGATCGGTAGCCAGGAACACTATGGCAGAGACCTGATCAGGGCCTTAATAGACCCTTTGGGTCCCTGCCAAAAAAAGAGAGACCTCGTGACGTCACGGAGGAGCAACTTAAAGAAATGTAGCCGGTGCCCGCTTTGAGCACTGGCTACATTTCACCTGTCTGACTGATGCCACACAAAGTGGCCTCATCTGACAGATGGGATCCCGCTGCAAGTGCCTGCAGCAGGATCCGAGCACAGCTCATCGCAGGGAGCCGCGATGAGCTGTTTAACACAGGACATACTATGCTGTCCTAACGTCGCAAAGGGGTTAACTGCTCTTCAAAATCTGATACAAGTGGCCATCTTAAGTTTTCTGAATGCTCCCATTTTGCAGGGAAGTGTCCTTGAGACTGTTACTGGCAGTGTGTATATTGGTGTGCGGAGAACTGGCTTTGCTGTCTGATCTGGCAGAATCGTCAAGCAGTGATGGTTTTTGTATGAACAAACTTTTTAGTTGCCCTTTTCCACCAATTGGATATCAGAATTCATCCATGCAATGTCTTTATTTATTTTTGTTTTTAAGACCTAAAAGACCATGGCACGTACAAAGCAGACTGCCCGCAAATCCACTGGAGGGAAGGCTCCTCGCAAACAGCTGGCCACTAAAGCAGCCAGGAAAAGTGCTCCCTCTACTGGTGGTGTGAAGAAGCCACATCGTTACAGGTAAAGATCAATGTTGTACACTTCATCCTCAAATTATTTGGGGGTTTCTTTTCCTTCTCTGTACTGTATACTAGTCAAATAGCTTTTCCTAATTTTTTTTATTTTTTTACTAGGAGTAACTTGGTCCTTTTTAATGCAGGGCTATTGCATATGTTAAATATGAGACATTGAATTTTCTTCATCTATTGTGGGTTTTGTCCATAAGTTATTTATTTCACTAATGTATATTATAGGCCTGGAACTGTTGCCCTTCGTGAGATCCGTCGCTACCAGAAATCCACTGAACTCTTGATTCGCAAGCTTCCATTCCAGCGCCTTGTGAGGGAAATTGCACAAGACTTCAAGACTGACCTCCGCTTTCAGAGTGCTGCAATAGGTGCACTGCAGGTATAAGTTGGCTTGTGATTTTTTTTTTTTCCATTGTGTGCCAAACTTGATTTAGCATACTAGAATTAACCACTTATTGCTTGTAGGATGTTCCATGCAGTCCTATTTCAGTGGTCAAAAGCATGTAGGTTCTCATAGAACATGAGCTGTGCTGCAGGGTCCCCACTGTTGAATAAGTCTGACATGTAAAAAGTTACCTTTGAAACTTATTTTTTATATACATGAAGGTTGATTTGAAGATCACAATCTGCCCTAAAGAACTGATCTATTAGTATTTAGTAGTGGCTGCTAATATCATCCAGAGGAGCTGATGTTAATCCAGTTCTTTTTTTCTTTTGCCTTTTGCAGGAAGCAAGTGAGGCCTACCTGGTTGGCCTATTTGAAGACACTAATCTGTGTGCCATTCATGCCAAGAGGGTCACAATTATGCCCAAAGACATTCAGCTGGCCCGTAGGATACGTGGCGAGAGGGCATAACAAATGTGGGATTATTTTTAGTAAATTCTGTAAAATATCTTGGTTTAAATTTGTTTTTTATTTTTTTGTATGAATCTGTTTCCACTCTACAAATCATTCCATCTGTCACTCAGGGTGAATGCTTAAATCTCCTCAAATATCCCTTTGTAAGACTTTTTTGGAGTGTTAATGAGGAAGGCTGGTGCTTATGCATGAAACTGATACTTGCTCATCATTAGTGGTATTCAGTTACCTCTGCAAATATTGGGGGGGCTTTATTCATGAAAGGGAATTTCACTTTGCAACCATTTTTCCAACTCTGCAACTGTGGCCTTAAGTTTGAAATGCCCTTAATTCCATGACTTTTAAAGTGCTAGACCTGTTCAAAGGGGTGAACATAAAGTAGCTCCCATGTTATAACTGCAACCATCTGATGCTGTCTAGTCTGGTACTAGATTTATAATGCCAAGTGTTGGAAACCTTTACTTTTTGTACATGGGCTTCAAAATGTTCCTACACATTTTATCAGAGCAACAGATGCAAAGTACTGGCATCACTGATATGGATCTAATTTTCTTTTCATGCTACTTCATCCAGTCAGACGGAAGATTACTTGTAACCCCATTGGAACAATTGTACACTTTGCCTCTAGCAAAAAATGTCTCCCACATGGGGAATTGATAGGTGCTTTTAACAGTGGATTGATAACCAGGCAGCTAAACAATATAATGTGCATATACAAGAGCTATTTTATATATATATATATATTGTAGTGTCAACATTTTAAATTAAATGTTTTACATTCATGTTGTGTTTTAACAGTTTGGCTTTTTTTACTGGATTCTCCAATTTTACTAATATTAAATTCTAGAAATTACAATTTTCTCAACATGTTAAAAATCCCCCCACAGATTTTTCTTGGCAGAATGTCATACAAACCATTCTGTATGTTTAAATCCAGTTGCTGCAAAACAAAGTGTGGCATATGTAAACTTAGAACAAATTAATAATATATTTCTAGTGCAAGGTTGCTACCAAGCATGTTCATGTTTCTTACCAATGCGTGTTATAAGCTCTTCACATTCCTTATTACTGCAGGCCTCAAACACCAGGCAGCTGAATGCAAGATCTGGACTTACATCCTTTTCCCTAGATGAAAGAATTTAAAGTGTTAAAGTCTGTCCTAATTTAAGGTGAATAGCATGGTCTAAAAGAAGTGCAGGCATACATTGCTCAGATATATTAAACTAAATGTATCTAAAATGTACATTTTTCCAATTATCTTTTTTGCTACAGAAAAGCCCTATTGTTGGGATTATGTCCCACCAGACTACATTGCCACATTTACGTGATGTGATGGCATCCATGGGGCGATAAGTAGACTAACTGGAATGGAGGTCAAATATCACATTCCAGTACATAAATGTTTCTGGACTGGTCAGTGAACAGTCTTGAGTTGGATGGAGTAAGAACTCTACCCTGGATAGAGCTATACTGAGCAGAGAAGGTGCTTTATATAATTTTTTCTTTTTTCCCCAATGAAGAAAAATCCTATTTAAAATGTGTACACTTGATGCAATCTTAAAGAACTGAACTGTTGTGTTTTTTTTTTTTTTCAACAGTCACTTAATTAGACTTATTTATTGGGGGGGGGGGGTAGGACTTATTGTATACTTTGAGTCAATGTGTCAGCCCCTCTTACTTCAATCTCTGATCCCTTGGCTCAGTTCTGTTGCTCACACAAAAAACCAGGGGGCTGAATGTGGCCTCCAAATTGTATTGCTCACAAGCTGTGTGGGAGATGGAATTATGTATGGTGCCTGAACTATGTGCATGCATGATTGTGGCTTTTAGATGAAAGCAAAATCCATGGGAACTACATTTCCCAATATTCTGCAGTGGAAGAAATCTATATAATGCACAATTGGCAACTGCTTCAGATGCAGAGAAGTACCGTTTCAGTCAATCTGCACTATTACAACAAAATAAATAGGGTTCAGATCAATAGGTGGGGGTACAGGCAGTTGATCGTGCTGGGGCAAAAGGTCACTAAGGAAAAAACAGTATTGCCCAAAAACTTGAAAATTAAAACATGTAAACAGTACTTGTTTCTATATTCAGGCAAAATTAACCCCTTGACTGACTGGGGGGGGGGGGGGGGAGGGAGGGAGAGTGAGACGAGGACTCCCTTTGTAACCAATGACTGTTCAGGATTGTCGGCGCATGCTGTGAGTGATAAAACCAAAATAGCTAAGCGTCTCAATACAAGTCAAAAAAACAGTCCTAGAGTTAGAATTAGGGGTTGTACTAACCCCAACACTAGGGTTAAGGTTAGTTAAATAAAAAATAATAAATAAATTATATAAAAGACTGTAGAGGACTAGTGACTGGTTTGTTGGTGGTTCTCTAGGGATATTTTATTTAAAAAAGACTGCTAGTGGGGCCAATGCAAAGATAGGGGCCTGCAGCCGCTGGATATATGATCCATGTAGCCCCGCAGGTTAGCAAGGATAGTAACAATATTTGCTTCCTATTTGATCATAGATTAGCATCATAGGAAATGTAAAGTAGCTTTTGACTGGCTAAGCATGATGGTAATGTAGTACACACAAAAAATACACATCATAAAGCTGTAATGACCGTATCCTAAATTTGGCCCTGTACCTGCCACATAATCCTAGCAAACCTATACATGTGGGGTACTGCTTTACTCTGGGGAAGTTGCTGGACATATATTGGTGTGTTGTTTGGAAATAAAATGGAACAACCCCTTTGAATATTAGGTATGCATTTAAAGTATGTCAAAATAAAACGCACACAAAGTTGAATACCCTGGGATGTCTACTTTCTAAAAATGTGTACATGTGGGGGCTTTTTTTCTTTTTTTTTTTCAGGGTTCATGACGGATATTAATGTTACAATGTCACGGATGCTAATTTTTTTTTAATTAAAAAAAAGGTTTTGAAACGGTTATGTGCTACTTATATTTATTAACCTATAACATGCAAAGACAAACCCACAACATATAAGCATTGTTTATTTCTAAACTCAGGACCAAATATCAGAATCTATTTAGCAGGGTTTTTTTCAAAAATTTTGAAGCTTAGTAAAATATTTTACAAATAAAAAGTCGGGAAAAGTGTTTTTCAAATTTTTGCTATATTTTCTATTTATATCATTATTATATTATGAAAAAAAAAAAATGCCATCAAAAGAAAGCCCTTGTCCTGAAAAAAAACAATATATAAATTTGTGTGGGTACAGCAAATGACAAAGAAGAAAATAAAAGCTAAACACAAACACCTAAGAAGTGTTAAAACAGACTAACGCACAACATTCCAAAAATAGTCCAGTCATGAAGGGGTTATAGTTAGATTTTATTTTTTTCGGTCAAAGCTAAAGTTTTTTTTTTATTTTTTCATGTGATTTATAGTAAATTTTAAGATTCAGGTTGAGAGAGGCACAGTTAGGAAGCTCCTTTCTTCCACTGTAGCTGGGAACTACATTCCCCATGAAAACTTACTTAAAACCAGTTTGAAGCAAGCGCTTGTGGTGAATGCAGTTCCCAGTGACTGTTCTACATTACCTATATTCAGTGTGAGCAAGTTGCTTGTATTGTATTTAGGTAATGTAGAAAGAACATGCTGCCAAAATGATCCATTAACTCCTTTGTGACGCATGGTGCTTGCGTCCCAGATGGCACAAACACCAAAACGCCACGTTTTGTTCCTGGCCACCGATCAGTGGATCGGTAGCCATGAATACAACGGCAGGGACCTGATCAGGGTCTTAATAGACTTTGTGGGTCCCTGCCAAAAGATCACAATACCTCCCGACATCACAGAGACGTGCCCAAACCCAGAAGTTTGGTCATAGTGTGATTAGGTAAAATGTAGACGGTGCTAGCTTTGAGCATCAGCTACATTTTCCCTGTCAGACTGGGGCCACTCAAAGGGGGAGTGGACACAGATCAAGTTAGTCCCTTTAAATCGGGCATTAAACTCCGGGACCAATCAGGACAGTGCCTTACACTGGGGACTTGGTCTGATCGACCAATAGGAAAAGTGCCTACATTTTGACCCAGAGAATGAGCTGGGGAAACTGTACAAGTGATTAGGCTCTTTCACAATGCACTTGACCTATTAAACCACACAGTTCACGCAAGGGGAAACAGGGAACATTCATGAGTGAAGCAATGTTCCTTTCGGATAACACCACATACATTTTCGTATAAATTCGGCTCAAGTACCGAGCTACCTTTAGCCCTTTAAACGGGCGACCAATCAGTATGTGGGCTAACAGCAAACTGGTAGGCAGGCTGTTTGAATCAGAGCACCTACCCAGCACTTCTCCCTGGTGTCCGTAGCGGGCAGGGGCGCAGTTGTAATGCGCTTTAAAGTTCCAGGATGATTCCTGCTGTACTCCTGTTAGACGGAGAAAGCAGTAGCGGGGTATAGGAAAATCTAGAAGCTTTTGGATTCTGACACGGACAAGGTCTGTAATCTCTAGGCCGGTGACCCCCTGTGCCCACCAGGGGTAAGAGTCATTGAAGGTATGGTGACAGAAACATATATTTTTTCTTTGCTATAATTTTCGTTTGAAAGTGCTGACCAGGAATTTAAAAAAAAAAAAAAAAAACACAAGCTCAAATAGCACTATGTCTGCTTATTTAGGTGGTAATATTGAATTTATATTATATCCCATAGCACAAGTTAGGCTTTATGTAAAAAGGAGTAATGAGTTTCTTATCACCAACTATGTCTATCAATAAAATATGTTGCTTTGATTGGAACAGCCAACTCTTACTCTCGTATACTACAGCTGAACTAATTCTTAATTTTTTTTTAATAGCACTTAGGGCCATATGTATGTCAAAATACTCAAGGATTTTTGTGCTCCAAAAGTATGGTTTTTATATGAAAATACTAGTTTGTGCAACTTCGGCTGCACATATACGAAAATTGGAACGATACAGAGAAGATTAGCATGGCCCCTGCGTAAGGATGTCGGTCAAAGTCGTGAAGAGTTCCATATTTTAAAAAAAATACTAGTTTGAGCACAGGGTTGTACACTCTATTCAATTGCACGTGTTAAGTGCTTCTACCATTGAAAATAAGGATACAGTGCTAAACATTAAAGTATTATCCCTGTAATCCACTGGATTTCTTCTTAGCCATTGTGGGGGGCGTCACATGTGCAGAATGAAATAAACAATTTAGCTGGACATACACCAGACCTCTCTTGAACCTATCAGAGTGCAAGGTCACTTCAAGTCCAGACACTCATAAGGCGTGCACACAGGTCCTCCACTAACCAGAGCACCGGTCACATAACTTATTACTCTGAGAAAGGCAGACATGGGAGAAGCAGCTGAGAAAACTTGGACCACCAAGATCAGTACATTGGAACACTAGGGATGTTCCTTCCCCTGTGTAGTAGAATGGCTACCCAGTAGCAGTTCCAGTATTGTGTCCACACAGAGTGTGCCCTATAATGCTTCCTAGGCCATAAGTGCCAGCTAAACTTTGAAATATGTCACATTCAGTCTCTTCTAAAAACTATTCTCTCTCACACACACACACTAATGGGCATTTCCTTTAACAAGGAATCTGTATCATACTGTACTATCATCTCACCCATTACAATGTGATGCACCAACCAGTATGTAACTGAATGATCACTTCCTTTAACAAGGTACCTGTATCATACTGTATTATCCTCTTACCCCTTACAATGTGATGCACCAGCCAGCATGTAGCGGCAGTGTCACCTTGCTACATTTGCATTGCATACTCTGCAAGCTGCAGCCCCCTCATCCTCCTAAAACTCCTAAATCAAGTGTGCTGGAGAAACCTCTCCCTGCCAATGACTAACAGAGCGCAGTAGTGCTAATCACACACTGCATGCATCGCATTGCACATTAGTGTTAAACATTATCACCACTCCATATTGTATTTGTTTTAATTAGCAGAATACTACCCTTTGATTGCCATCAGGGTAGCACTGAAAGGGTTAAAAATTAAAAATATTCTTATCTGCTATCAGCTCCCGCTAGGGTTGCTACCCAGCTGGTATAAAAATGGCTTGCGGCCAATGTTAAGTCTATAGAGGCAGTAGCATGGTCAGTATTTTTTTGTGTGGAAAAGGTGGCAACCCTAGCTCCCGCAAAGGCAGTAGTAACATGAATGAAGAGAAACAGGCCAATCCAAGGTAAAGGAAGTCAGAGTGAAAGGGAGAGAGACCAATAGGTGGAAAGGAGGGTTAAGCGGTTAAGTTTTGAGATAAATAATAAATAATAATTTAAAACAAATTTGAATATCAATCACCCTAGTAAGTAAGAATATGAAGAAAAAGATTCACAAATAAAAAGGATTCCGTGGACCCTGCAGTGTGTCTGAACTCAGAGCAGTTTCTATTTCTCCTGAGAGAGCAGACCAAGCCATTTTGACAGGTGGAGTATAGAATTACATAAAAGCTTTTTTTGCAGCAATTCTCCTTCTGACAGGTTTTTTTTATGATCTCTATATCTAAACTACCAACTGATTCTCCCTCCCTTGCTGCAGGTCCAATATCACCCCTCTGCACGCCCATACATATACTATGAATAAGCACACAGGCGTCATAACAGCAGATCAGGTGCATGTTAGAACATATTAGAACAGCAGATACAGTGTGCATATTAGAACATGGAATCTCAGGCAATTCTTATATGTAGCGTGTGGCCAATCTTTCAGTTGCTCTGCATATTGATAAACTATCATCCAAACTCTAATCTAGAATAGAAACTAATGTTTTTTCCCCTAAATCCCCATGTGAGAAAACGGATTGTCAATGCCAGTTATAGATCATGGTTATATGGATTGCACATCTGTGCTACAGACGCATCTTAAACTCAACACTAGGCTGCTTCGTCCTCCAATGCGATCACATCACTGTGACATGTAAAAAAAAAAAAAAAAAACATGGGGCGTGCTGTAGAGCAGATATGTTGTGAGTGAGCTCCCGCCGAGCGGCCATCTTAATGCACTTCAATCCTGATTGCTCTCAACCAACCCATGGGGAAACCCTCCAAGAAACCTCTACCAACCTCTGGCTCGACCAAAAAAACAAAATCAGCCGTAGCAGCTTCGTTGGCAGCCTTTTTAATTCCACACACAGATGCGGTCTCGACATCCAAGATGGCGGCCATAGGGGATGAGGCGGAAAACTCACACAAACTTGAGGGTTTGTGAGTCTAGTTCACTATCCAAATCCTCCAAGAGACATGCCCCTCCTGTAGAGATCTGACCACAAAATCGGACTTCTTCTCCATTACCTCTCAAATAAAAAAGGAATTAGCCACCGTGGTTGATCAGAGCAGCCATAAGAGATCAACTTTCCGAAATTAAAAATGACGTAAGGCTACAAAGCAAGGAAATTCATGTGCTCGAAGAAGGCCACATGTTTATTGACGACACAGTCACCTTGATGGGCAGACAACTGCTAGAAAAAAGAATGCACATTAACCTAACCAGCTCTCGTTCCACCTGCTTGATATGGACATCATAGGCCACAGGAATAACCTGCTTATCAGGGGCCTCCCTGAAGCAAAAGGACAGGAAGATACAGTCGCCCTAACAAAACGAGTATTAAAGATGGTCCTGCGGAAAGATGACAACTGAGAGATACAGCTACACAGAGCACACCGCGCCCTCCGTCCCAAGAATGCAAATAACCCACTCCCTAGAGACATTATAACTCAGGGTCACCTCTACATCCTATTCTTGAAATCCTTTTGTGTAGCTCCAGACATCACACCTCCAGACCTCGCAGAATGGGCAGCATACTCCTCAGGAAAACAACACCTCTCATCCATAATGAACAACCCCGTAAACCGAGGCCGCAAAGGAAGAGAAGAAGCCCAAGCGCATTGGAGGACCGGGGTGGCTGAAACGTAGGTTAATAAATTTATAAGTACTCTCCCCTACCTCTGACCCAAGCTTTATCTCCCCTATGTCTCCACCAATCCTGCAAAGTCTGCTGGGTCACAGACAGGTGGTAATATGCCATAATGGAAAATTGTCTTCAAAAACCACTTTATGTCTTAACAGGGGGTTTTTACCGATACTGAAGGATTAGTTACTGTTTTTGTTACATGTTTAACCTAAGGTTTGCTGTCATTATTGATTGCATGCACTGTTTGCCAGTTTCTTTTATATCCGCGTTGGCGGGTAAGCAATGCTCTCTATAGCCGACAGGAAACTATTGTGTCTCCTGACCTGTCTTACCGCTAAAATAGCATTGTCACTATATATAAGGCCACAACCTCCCAAGCACTCGCTAGACGAAGCCACATGACCTTGACACATTAGCTAATACCAGGATAACTGTGTGGATGGCTGCCTCTTACTCACCCACCAAGACCCTTAGACCCACTCTTATTGGGTCATGTTATAACTGATCATCTGTATATTTGTGATTCCTCTTCCCTCCCCCCGCTCATAATCAGCCAATATTCCCTACATAAGAAGCATATATCTCTGCATGGTACCCTTGAGGAACAAGACCCCATCTTTAGTTTGTGCCCATAACAACTACTCTATGTCTAACCCGCTTAAACTGAACATTATGTCCATAATTGCTTAAGGCTTGAACCTACCAAGCAAACACCAGATTTTTTAGAGACCTCATAGCACGGAAGACAAACATAGCCATAGTCCAAGAGACCCATTTTTGCAGAAATAAAGGTCCCTAAATTCCAAGACCCCATCTATGATAGGCTTTTCGTTTCACACTCCCCATTGCAGAAAACCACGGGTGTGACAATTTTTCTGGCCAAATCCCTCCCACTGGTGGTCAACAAGGTCTGGGATGACTGCGACGGATGCGCAGTGTTCCTCAAGGGCTCCCTTGGTTCTGAAAAGATTACAATTACCAATACATACGCACCAAATGTTAACCAACATTTATTTCTTTGCTCTATACTCCACAAATTACTAGAATTCGCAGAAAGGGTCACCATGTTTGGAGGAGACCTCAACCTTGCACTGGATCCTGCTTTGGACTCCTCAAATCGGGGCATCCACTCTCAGGTTCCACAAGAACAAAACAAAAAAAAGCTCTCCACAAGCTCCAGCTACTGGACACTTGGAGACTACTACACCATACCACCATAGATTACACATTCTATTCCCACCCCCACAATAAATACACACGGCTAAAACTCTGACCAAGGTCTTTCCCCGCAAATCACATGGGAGGCACACAAGGCAGTCATGAGAGGCCAGCTTATAAGCATAGGATAATTTCTCAAAAAACAAAGGGCCCAATCTGTGATAGACATCCTCAAAACCGCTCATAAAAAAAAAAAAAAAACACACACACCTCTACTCTGCACTATTCATTGAATTAACAAATCTTAAATGAATTAACCTATACAACCTACGCAAGGACGTAAAGGCCCCACTCTGACCCCTCCATAGACCACAAAATCCAAGCTTACCTAAACAACAACTTGAAACCCACACTAACTGAACGTATGTTAAACTCCTAGATTCCTCAATTTCTCCAGAAGAAATAACAGCTATTAAAAACCTACCCCATGGAAAAAGCCCTGGCCCAATCTGACTGACTGATACCTACTATAAAATATTCAAAGACCAACTAAATCCCCATCTGACCACTATGTTTAAATACCCTGGCCTCTGGTTCCTTGCCTAACCAAACACAAGAAACACAGGTCACAATGAGACACAAACCTGGTAAAGACCTAGAACTTTGTGGGAGCTACCGGCCTATTTTATTGCTAAACACCGACATCAAACTCCTAGCAAAAATAATACGCACACGCCTGGGCAGAGCTATGCCCGACCTAATACACTGAGACTAGGTTGGTTTCGTGGCAGGACAAGAGGCCAGACATAATACAGTAAATACTAAATCCTATTCATCATACACAATCGCACAAACTCCCCACTAAGATTTTGTCCATGGATGCCGAAAAGGCATTTTGACAGGGTGAGCTGGCAATTCAGGAGGGCAGTGCTTCTAAACATTGGGATTGGTGACTTAATGTACAAGTGGATTAACACCCTATACCCGGATTAGGGTTAATGGAATACTGTCATAGCCACTCACCCTAGCAGGGATGTCCCCTCTCGTCTCTACTATTCATCCTAACCGTAGAACCGCTGATCACAGCCATAAGCACCAACCTCTCCATACACTGTTTACACATAGGCCCACACCAACACAAAGCTGCAGCAAATGCAGATGACATGCTACTAATTTTAACTCAACCCAATATTTCACTCCCACACATTATGAATGAATTGGAGACTTACAGCCACCTATCGAATTTTAAAATTGACATGGCAAAGTCGGAAGCCTTAAATGTGTCCCTGCCCCCACAGACTTTACCCCTCCTGAAAGAAACATTCCCCTTTAAATGGGCAGACTTCACTATCAAATACCTCGCTAAAATCTTGACTGCAAAACTGCATAAGCTGTATGACTTCACCTATCTCCCACTACTGCATTCTCTTAAAAGAGGCTTGAATAAGTGGACCGACAAAATGTATTTCTTAGTTTGGGAGGGTCTCCACAATAAAAATGTATATTATGCCGCGCATATTATATACCATCCAAAACCTGCCGATAGGAAACCCAGAACTCTTTTGCATCCAACTGTATCCCCCACTCTGCAGGGGTGGAGAAAATTAAACACACTCTGTAATGAACGGCTACCAAAGGCCGGTAACACCTCTGTCCGTTGTGTGAAATCACCTCTTTAGTCCCAGATTAAAGCTCAACATCCACCCAGCAAGACTTTCTGGAACCTTGCTCTTTGTACCCAAATAGCAGACAGAACCACTAACAGTTAGGTACAGCAAGAATGGACAACCACTTTATTTGAGAAACAGCACAGACTTATAAAACACACAAACATGACATCAACTGGGCGGAGGCAGAGGATAAACTAATTAGGTTATGGTAAGCCTCAAAAAATAGAAGACCTTATTTAAACAGGGAATTAAACACAGTAAACATTTTACATAAAAAAAACATGCCATCTTTAGATCCAGACATCCAGGCTACAAGGGACAATAGATGGCTCACAGGATAATAAACACTTATTGATTAGATAAGCACACATTTTGGCCGACATCCTGAATGAGCCTGTGTTTAAAGTCCAGTTGAAAACAGGGTTCCACTGGTGCCCTCAAAGTGTGTACCCCCAAACTAAGACAGGGTCCATAATCCACAGGGTGTCTTCTGGTCCCAGGGGTTTCCAAGAACCCCAATCATGCAGGCTGTCAGGATTCACTTCGTGACACACTTTTCCTGGGCTTAACCCCTTAAGGACAGACCCTTTGAAACATTTTTGGCCATTCTGGACAATGGCTATTTTAACATTTCTGTGCTGTGTGTTTAGCTGTAATTTTGTTCTTTGTCATTTTCTGTACCCACACAAATTATATATTGTTTTTATAGGGACAAGAAGGGCTTTCTTTGGATGCCATCATTTTGATCATATCCCATTTTTTTTTTTTTTATAAAATATGGTTAAAAAAACAAAAAACTAATTTCCTGACTTATTTGAAACATCTTCTCCTCTTCTACAAAAGCGAACGAAAAAACCTGCTAAATAGATTCTACTATTTCTCCTGAGTACAGGTTTGTTGGGTTGTTTGGGGGCTAAAAGGCCACATTTGGGAGGTGCAGTTTTTGGTTTTTGACATGCAGACAACTTGCACCAATGTCCCATTTAGGACATATTTGAAGCCAGCCAGTGTAGTTTACCCCATCAACCCTTATATTTTTTAAAAGTAAAATACCACCATTTTAAATAGCCTAGGGTGTCTAACACTTTCCATGCACTAATTCTACCACCAGCCTTTGTCAAAGTTTCTTTGTGGGGTTTTTTCACAGACATTGCACTTCAGACATAAATTCACAGATTTTGGTATTGGTCACTGCCAAATAACACCCATATGTGTTCAACAACTTCTCCTGAGTACAGGGATACCACCCATGCATTGGTTTGTCAGCTTGTTTGGGGGTTAAATGGCCACATTTGAGAGGTGTGCTTTTTGATTTTCCAACATGAAGTTTTGACATGCAGACAACCTGCGCCCATGTCCCATGTGGGACATATTCAAAGCCAGTCAGTGTTTTTTACCCCATCAACCCATATATTTTTTAAAAGTAGACACTCTAAGCTATTTCAAATGGTGGTATTTTAACACTATCCATGCAATAATTCTACCACCAGGCTTTGTCAAATTTGTGGTAGTGTTTTTTTGTGTGTTTTTTTCCCATATACATTATAATTCAGACATGAATTTCCAGATTTTGGTATGTGTCACTGGCAAACAACAACAACCCAATATGTGTTCAGCAACATTTCTTGAGTACAGGGATACCACCTATGCATAGGTTGGTTGGGTTGTTTGGGGGCTAAAAAGCCACATTTTGAAGGTGCGCATTTTCAACTTGGAATTTTCACATGTAGTCAGCCTGCGCCCATGTTTCATTTGGGACTTTTTTTGAAGCCGGACAGTGTATTTTACCCCAAAAAGCATATATTTTGTAAAAGTAGACACCCTAGGCTATTTTAAATGGTGGTATTTTAACACTTTCCATGCACCAGTTCTACCACCAGCCTGTCAAAGTTTGTGGTAGTAAATTTTGTGTGTATTTTTTCCCCACATACATTGTACTTTAGACACAAATTCACTGATTTTGGTATGTGTCACTGCCAAACAACACCCCAATGTGTTTAGCAACATCTCCCAAGCACAGGGATACCACCCATGCATAGGATTGTCCGCTTGTTTGGGGGTTAAAAGGCCACATTTGCGAGGTGTGCTTTTTGATTTTCCAACTTGGAATTTTGACATGTAGAGGAAGGAAGGAAAAAATGTGCTGCTGTGCAATGATCAGTGGCAGGGAAGGGGTTAATACACAGGGTACACTATACAAAGGGTATGGCTTTTATACAAGCCCTTGGGTCTCACAATTTTGTAACATTTTATTTAAATTTATTACAATTAAAAACTTATACAGATCTGTCTCTCTCCCTCACGAAAACTCAAGTGAGGAGAGGGAGGCAGATCCATATGGGTCAGAACAATATTTACCAATATTGATCTCACCAGGCGAATGGTGATGCTCATCTGAGCATCTGTCTTTGCCACTGATCAGGCTGTAACCGATCGCTATACACGCTCTCAGACAGCTTCAAAAGGAATACACGTAATGCCCTAGTGGGTATAATTAACCCTTAGTGAGTGTAACCAAAAACAAAATGCAGATGGCAAAAAAAATCCTTCTGCAGCCGGATCGCTCCATATGCGCTGATTATGCAGTGACCAAATGCGCTGCTTAGGCAGTGATCTACAGCAAGCAAGGGGTTAATAACTCTTAAAAGAGCCTTTAATATACTGTAATAAATTACCCCCTAAAAAATGTGCTGCTGTGTAAGATCACTGCATACACAATCGATCAATGGCAGGGAAGGGGTTAAACACTGGAAACGGCTTTTATAAAAGCCATTGGGTCTCAATTTTATTAAATATATTATAATTAAACACTTACATTATACAGCTCTGTCTGTCTCACTCACTAAAACTCAAGTGAGGACAGGGGGGGCAGATCTACATGGGTCAGGTCAATATTTATGCTAATGGCGACTTCCAGCCCGGCCAGTGGCAGTGTGATGGTTTTTTTTTTTTTTTAATATCCATTTGCATAGTTGCCAACATCGGCCATGTTTCCAGGGACACATTTGTGTTCCACATGCTGCAGACAGACCATGCAAAGTGCAGCCCGGCAGTATTTAGGATGGATATACGCAGAGACAGAATGCAATTAATTAATCATGGTAAGTCCACCCTGATTAATTAATTGCATTCTGTCTCTGCGTATATCCATCCTGCATACTGAAACATGGTCGATGTTGGCAACTATACGAATGGGTTAATTAAAAAAAAAAAATACATCACACTACCGATGTCAATACGAAGTTTCAATCTGAATATATTTTTATGTATTTGACATTCTTTTTCTAAAATACATTTCTGTCATTATTTAATTTTCTTAATTGGTCTCATACTCACACTACACAAAGTGCAAATACGCTTTTGTTATCCAGTCTGCGTCCCACGCTGGATATCTCCGGGTAAGGGTATTTAAACAGGACCTAAGGGAATAAATGTGGTATAAGTTACACTAAAAATGAGTGTACATTTACCATGTCTGTGGTACTGATTACTTACCTCAGATGACGCCAACTCCTTAATTGCTACTTCGGTCTCTTTAATGTCAAACAACACCTCCTGCAAAAAAATGAGGAGCGAGAGTGGCAAGTTTAATCCTTTTTTGACAGGTTCCTACATAATCTCTAATTAAATGTTGGTCCGCTGTAATACATTATAAAGAAGATAACATGAATCTTTCAGACAGACAACAGTCTTACCTTGGAGGGAAAGTTTAGATTTTTCACCTTAGTAATTCCTACATCCAACACTTCTTTACCGCCAAACTGTAAATAAATTACAAATATAACTCTTGGCATGCACCAACCATGATCACGGTGAACATTTACTAGACTTTGTGACACAAAATATAATGATTTTCTATGGACCTTCACAGACACTGCTACAGATACTTTGCCTGTTGGCCATGCCAGTCTTGTTTTTATAATGCAAGGTACTGAAAATTGTTGAAAAAGAGTCATTTTTATGAACTACAATAGGTTAAGTTTTTCACAAGCAAATAGGCCCATATGAATACTCCTGAATGCATTCGTAAGGTCTGCATCTCTGTCCCACGCCGGGTCCCTCACAAAATGAATAGCAGCAGCTCTGGTCCCTCTCACAGTTGGCTATCCTCTTCAACACGCGCGTGCTCGACGGGAAGCTCTTTCTCTTCTGTCCCGATCATCACTATGGCGACGAGACGAGCGTCGCGTACGTCATGGGGGCGGAGCTATGCCCTTTAAAACCATAGCGCGCGCAATTCAAATTTGCTTGTTGATTTTTCAAGCTATCTCCACGTGGATTGCTCCTAGCTTCCTCATTTTTGTTCCGGCAAGTGTTTCTTGATTATTCTGCTTCAGACCTGGCTTGTTACTGGATTATCCCCCTGTTTTTGCCCTTGTAATTTTTTGGCTTTCTCCTGGATTCTGCTGACCTCTGTTCTCCCTGACCCGGCTACGTTTATCTGACCCTCCTGCATTCTGGTAACCTTGAACCCGGCTTGAACTCTCGACCTTCTACCTTTCTGGCTCCCCGACTCGGACTGTACCTCGACTACCCTTCACGGCACCAGCACTTCTGTTCCTGGTCCTCAGACATTCGTGCCTGCTGCCATCTATTGACGTCTACCTACCATGTAGCCCTCGGTATCGGTGGTGCCAGGCAGGAACAGTCGATATCTGCAATTGGGATCCCTACCTCTTCGCATGAATCACGGTACGTTGGTTTATTGTCTTACAGCATTACTGCCGGGGGGAGGGGGGAATCCAAGTTTATATATGTATATTGAGCCTCAGTACTACAGTGATGGTGAAGATTAGCTTGTTAGCCATAGAAACAAGTTTGGTTATTTAGCAGTAATACAAAAGCAATGCAAAAACATTTTAAAATGAATTAACCTTTTTCACACAAAACATTTTTAGGTCCAATGGGTATATGGGTAACTAACTCAGTTGGGCTGCACCTTACGGTCTGACGGCCACATGTTAGACTTCCTAGTATTATTGTAATCTGGTTTTTGAAAGAGTAGAAATATTCTGTTTTCATTGGAATAGAATCTATTCCATTGTTTGCATCAAATACATTTAGGAGGACATATTCTATTTACCGTTCCTACGTCAGCCTGTCCCAGAAACTGCAGAGTGTACAACAATCTGTAAAGGAAAAGCATGACTGAGTGATATTAAATGGACATCCATAACAGATTTCTCTCACCGCTCCAAACTACTCCACACCTGCCATCATGCTGAGCCCGCTGTTGATCACTCTCCTGGATCCTTGGCTGCTGCTGAAGCTGGAAAGTGGGCACCCTCTCCTGGATAACCTTTAGATAAGGGATTAGTGGGCGGAACACCACCCCATCCTGCCAGCGCCAGCGGATTATCTTGAAGGTCAATGGTTCCCCCTTAATTTTGTTAAGGACTGTGCCAGCCTGAACAAAGGGTTAAAGCATAGAAATGCAGTTTATTTTATTACTTTATCCAGGTCTTTGCCAAAGAAAAAAAATAAACAGCCCCACAAATTAATTCACACCTGGCCCTGCAAAACTCAGGGAGCCGACCATGTGTTTCAATTCTATACAAATATGGTCTTGTGCCTACATGACCTATATGGCTTGAATCCCGCCAATATGCTTGCTCACACATGCAATCATTTGTTCTCACCTGTCCGTTATATGCATTTCGCAGTGAAATTCCGTTAATTTCATCAATGATGTCACCAGCCAGCACCACCTCATCAACTTCAGCTTGGCTGCCAGGGAGAACCTCTACAACAAACACACGTCCCTCCAGGTACCTAGTGAAAGAAAACAGAGTTAGGGATTATTCTAGTTTTAATGACCGAATAATTTAAATTTACTTATAAATATTTTGCTTTACGTTCTTTACTCAAACCTACCAGCAGCAAGTAAGAAGTTACGATCATGAATAAAAAAAAAATAAAAAAAACAAACAATCACAACAAACAGTAGTAAAAAAGGTGTGTGACGCTTTTCCCATTCACCTATTTCTTGGATGCAGCCACACAAAAATGGAGTCAGTGAAGTATAACTGTTAGCAGAACCATCAACCAGACTGCCTGCGATAGGAACATGTAAATAAGGAAGGTTGATTACTTGAAGCAGTGCGTCCGCAGAGGGAAGCAGACCTGCGTCCT
This sequence comes from Pelodytes ibericus, assembly GCA_036172795.1. Lineage (NCBI taxonomy): Eukaryota > Metazoa > Chordata > Amphibia > Anura > Pelodytidae > Pelodytes > Pelodytes ibericus. The sequence continues at coordinate 164,899,503 of CM069862.1, forward strand.
CTGATTGGACTTCTGCCAGGAAAAGTTGCCGGTAGTAAGGTCGGTATTGACCATATTTCCAAGGCTCGGTGGGGCGAGGCCTGAAGCCAGTGAAGGCCTGTCTGCCGGTGGCTCAGCCTCTATGGCGACCGGCTCTCCGATAAAAATGCTGGGAACAGAACACTCTACGGAGTGAAGACTGGGCCTTAGTGAGTGATGTGAAAATAGAGACATGTTTATTAAGGTCTCTTATAAACTTGTCACCAAAAAGAAGGCCGTTATCCTCAGGGCCAAATTCTCTAAAGCCTAATTTTGCAAGGTTGGCATCTATCTTATAAAAGCACAACTTTGCGCCGTTCGGTGGACAAAGCCACATTCTCATTGCCCAAAAGGCAAAGGGCCCTCTGTGCCCGTTTGCACACAAGGATATACTCAATAAGTGGCCCTGTAATATCTAGTAACTTATCTTGAACAGCTTTAAGGCCCTGTTCAATTTCTTTTTTGCGTGGATCCCTTACGCATCTAGTCAGAAAAGTGACCAATATGGGGTCAAATTCAGGTGTGATTGCAACCTTGTTGGAGATAATGGGTCAAGGACATTCGGCTCTATGTTTATTCCTGACCTCCTAATCAAGGGACTTACGTAGCCACATGTTGCAAACTTGCTATGGTGGAGCCCATTTGGCTGATCAAGGGTGTTTAATGAGCCTTGGGTCGAAAAATGGCTGGCCTTGGGAATCCAACAGGCTGTCGGATGATTGATCTGGCTGAGAAATGGCTGATCAATAACAGCTTCCACAAAGTATTTGGAGGAAGCAGTAGCTCGGTCATTATAAGTAACATCATCATCAGAATAGTGAGCGTTATACTCATCCACGATCTGTAGACCGTGAGAGGTAGAACCCTCTAGAAGACGTGGAAGAGAATAACGGGCCAAACGGGGCATCTTAGCCAGCGCCTTGCCTTTACCGGCTGAAGCACTGTTGCCCTTCCAAGGGGCGTTAGCGGGGAGCATCTTCGTTATCAGAATGATCAAGCAACTCCTCAGAGTCAGAGGTGCGGTGCAAGGTGGCCCTAGGAGTAGGGTTGGGGTCCTCCTGCAGGGCGGCTAGATCCTTAAGTTTGGATTCTGCAAAAGCAGAAATCAGCCAGGTTTTATTTTCGGCCGAAATAGTAGCGTCCGGTAGGTCAGACGCGAGAAAAAGAGAGATGCGGCCGTTACAACAGTAGTAGTTTTCAAAGGAGCCTAATGTTATTCAATTGTGCGAAGCAGCAGCAGCAAAGAAAGAGGAAGTGGAAGAAGCTTCACACACCTTTACTACTGTTACCTCTGTTGTGACTGGTTGATTTTTTAATTCATGATATTAACCTCTTCTTTGCTGCTGGAAGGTTTGCGTAAAGAAAGTAAAGCAAAATATGAAGCCTCCTGTCTTGATAAAAAGTGAATGGGATGTTGTTTAGATAGAAATTGCTCTGTCTGCAGTACCTGTTCAAACCCCAATGGGCATTATTCACTAAAAGTGAGCTGAGATATGCTCATTTTAGGACATAGTCAAAAGTAAAAATTCAGAGGCACATTCCATTTGAAAATGGCATCAGTCACTTCACTGTTCCAACAAACTAATGAGCCTGACAACTGACCGATTCCTGGATCAGTCATTACTAAATGATCATTACTTTTATCTTTGACGTGTCAGGGCCCCCTGGAAGTGGCTGGCAAGTTGTTCTAAAGCCTTTGTTGCTGTTGGTTCCTAGTTGCTGTTCTGGAACCATAATATTGTTCCCGCTTTTCTACCAGTTTTGACCCTGCTCATCATTTGACCTCTGTTCTGCTTGTCCCATGCCTTTTCACTTCAGCCTTCCTATTGTCTATGACGCTTTGCTAATAGTATTACATGAACATTATATATTTATAAACGGAACGACTACCCAAGGCCGGTAGCACCTCTGCCCGTTGTAGGAATCACCTCCTTAGCTCCCGATTGTAACTCAGCATTCAGCCAGCAAGTCTTCCCTTGAACCTTGTTAAATTACCATTTATTTGCTCAAGCACAGACTTATGTACAGACAAATATGACATCAACTGGGGGATTAAGCCTCAAACAATAGAAAAGTATTAAGCCTCAAAACAATATAAAACCTTATCTGAAACAGGGAATTAAACACAGTATAACTTTACATAAAATGCCACCTTTAGATCAAGACATCCAGACTACAAGAGACAATAGATGGCTCACAGGACAGTAAATACTTATTGATTAGTTAATAATATTGCACACACACACACACACACACACTACTTGGAAAGCTCTGTCTGGGCAGAAAGTCTTGCTGCACTGAATAGGTGCATCTGTACAGGGCAAAGGCCCTTGGTAGTGACAGGCTCTTGGGGCTTTGGGAACAGGAGACAAAATGAGGCCCCATAGAGCAAGTCAATAAGAAATCCAGGGGACACGTAACAATCAGGAACAAGCGGGGCAGTGATATGTCCTTTAAGAATGCTATAAGCCCTTCCAGTGCTATTGGAGCCTACTGCACGCAGACTTCCGTGACACATAGCTCCTTTGGTAGGGGGTGGTCCTTGACCCACAGAGGGTCCAGTCAACAGGGAGGTGTTTGGCCCTCCAATAGCCCCAGTCACTCAAGCCGTCAGGATTCACTTGCTATATTATATATATATATACATACATACATACATACATACATACAGTGGATATAAAAAGTCTACACGCCCCTGTTAAAATGTCAGGTTTCTGTGCTGTAAAAAAATGAGACAAAGATAAAATAATTTCAGAAATTTTTCCACCTTTAATGTGACCAATAAACTGTACAACTCAATTGAAAAAGAAACTCAAATCTTTTAGGTAGAGGGAAGAAAAAATATAAAAATAAAATAATGTGGTTGCATAAGTGTGCACACCCTTAAACTAATACTTTGTTGAAGCACCTTTTGATTTTATTACAGCACTCAGTCTTTTTGGGTATGAGTATCAGCATGGCACATTTTGACTTGGCAAGATTTGCCCACTCTTCTTTGCAAAAACATTTCAAATCTGTCAGATTGTGAGGGCATCTCCTGTGCACAGCCCTCTTCAGATCACCCCACAGATTTTCAATCGGATTCAGGTCTGGGCTCTGGCTGGGCCATTCCAAAACTGTAATCTTCTTCTGGTGAAGCCATTCCTTTGTTGATTTGGATGTATGCTTTGGGTCCTTGTCATGCTGAAAGATGAAGTTCCTCTTCATGTTCAGCTTTCTAGCAGAAGCCTGAAGGTTTTGTGCCAATATTGACTGGTATTTGGAACTGTTCATAAATCCCTCTATCTTAACTAAGGCCCCAGTTCCAGCTGAAGAAAAACAGCCCCAAAGAATGCTGCCACCACCATGCTTCACTGTGGGTATGGTGTTCTTTTGGTGATGTGCAGTGTTGTTTTTGCGCCAAACATATCTTTTTATGGCCAAAAAGTTCAACCTTGGTTTCATCAGACCATAACACCTTTTCCCACATGCTTTTGGGAGACTTCAGATATGTTTTTGCAAAATGTAGCCTGGCTTGGATGTTTTTCTTCGTAGGAAAAGGCTTTCGTCTTGCCACTCTACCCCATAGCCCAAACATATGAAGAATACGGGAGATTGTTGTCACATGTACCACACAGCCAGTACTTGCCAGATATTCCTGCAGCTCCTTTAATGTTGCTGTAGGCCTCTTGGTAGCCTCCCAGACCAGTTTTCTTCTCGTCTTTTCATCAATTTTGGAGGGAGCTCCAGTTCTTGGTAATGTCACTGTTGTGCCATATTTTCTCCATTTGATGATGATTGTCTTCACTGTGTTCCATGGTATATCTAATGCCTTGGAAATTCTTTTGTACCCTAACGGATAACTTTTAACAATGAGATCCCTCTAAAGCTTTGGAACCTCTCTGTGGACCATGGCTTTTGCTGTGGGATGCGACTAAGAAAATTTCAGGAAAGACCAACTAGAGCAGCTGAACTTTATTTGGGGTTAATCAGAGGCACTTTAAATGATGGCAGGTGTATGCTGACTCCAATTTAACATGATTTGGAATGTGATTGCTTAATTCTGAACACAGCTACATCCCCAGTTATAAGAGGGTGTGCACACTTATGCAACCAGATTATTTTTATATTTTTTCTTCCCTCTATCTAAAAGATTTCAGTTTGTTTTTCAATTGAGTTCTACAGTTTATAGGTCACATTAAAGGTGGAAAAAGTTCTGAAATGATTTATCTTTGTCTCATTTTTTTACAGCACAGGAACCTGACATTTTAACAGGGGCGTGTAGACTTTTTATATCCACTGTATGTAGGGGTGTGTATATTTGAGATATATATATATATATATATATATATATGTGAATCCTGACGGTATGACATACATACAATCACCAACAATTTATACAGCCCTTGGTACAGAGCATAAAAGGGAATTACAGGGTGCGTGGCCTGCAACCAATGTGAAGCACACGTGTTTCAGTGAGGCTCCCGCCAAACTCGCCCTTTACAACACCTTATCACAACTGAAGATGTGTAAAAACACCAAAAACACCTTGCCAACGCCGGAGACACCTAGTAAAACAAAACGCTATCAGCGTTTCCGATTCCCTCCCAACCGGCTATCATGCGGCCGAGGAACGAGAACTCACCTTAGATCTGGACTCCAACTCCTCAGACTCCGAAACAGCAGAGGAAACAGGAGGCCGCTGCGCTCACTGCAGTGTCAGTGCTGGATCTGATCTCCAAACGAAACAGATCAGGCCTCAATACAGTCCTCCGTTGCAAGTATTGCTTCCCAAGTGAGAGAGCAGAAGGCCCTAACAACATAACTGTCACTGCAAGTCTTAGACATGGACAATTGGGGTAGGAGGAGTAACCTACGCATCAGAGGCCTTCCAGAGTCAGAGCACGAGGAGGACTTGGTGAAACTCACTCAGGCCCTTTTCAAGAAAATACTGGGCCTACAAGATATCGACCTGATTGAAATAGAAATCCCACAGGGCACTGCGGCCAAAGGACCTCTCCAACCCCCACCCGAGGGATATTATTTGCCGATAGCACTCTTTTTCGGTCAAGGAACAAATACCGAAGGCCGCTCGCCGAATGAGGCCTTGCACATTTGAATCGGCCGAAATACAAATCATGCCGGACATCGCTTGGGGCACGCTCCAACTGCGGAAGAAGCTGCAGCCACATACAGACTTGTTGAATAAAGCTGACATCCCATACCGATGGGGGTTCCCGTTAAATATCTCTGTGCGGAGGGAATCAGGGACATCCACTCTAAAACACCCAGAAGACTTACAGGGATTTTGTGAGGCGCTGGGCCTTCCTCAACCTGCCATGGCTGACTGGGTAACGTACGCGCTGGCCCCATCCCCACCAATACCGGTTATTCAAAACAGATGGCAACCCAGGCCACAGAGAAAGAGGCTTAGAGCCACCACAACCCGCCGTCCCCCTACCATGCCACCTGACCCCGAGGGCGCAGAGGCCTAGGCTTCATCACCATAGCCCAACTAAACCATGCCTGAAGAGGATGCAGGTTCTGTTTTATACATCCCGAGACTGCCCAAGTCTCAACGTACTAAGATCCCAGAGAAGAGGAACGACGTTGGGGGTCCCCCTAGGACTGACCGTTCTGTTGACCTTTTTTTTGTATTTTTGTACTTAGTGCCCAGATGGGGGCTCGGCTCTGACGGGCCAGCTTACACAGCATGATCGTTCCAGTGCGGGTCGTAAGCCTGCAAAGGACTAGGGTTCAGGGCCGGCTTCTGATGAGATTAATGTAATGTAATAAAGAAGGGATATAAGGTCAGATCTGCCTGCCACCTGGACCCCTTATGTCCAGTAAGGGACACTCAGACAGGCCTTATCTTACCCCCCGCCTGGACATGGTTCAATGGTTGTAACCCATGTTTAAATTGAAGTTAAGGTTATTGTTTCACTGAGGATCCACAAAATTTTTACAGTTTTATATCTTTATCGCAAGTTGAGTTTGGCCGGGGCCGCCCTTATACAGTGATACCCAGATGTGTATGGGAGCCTCACGTATGGAAGCGGACAGACCCCCCGAATAGCACTATGTCTCTGTACACCAGGACACAGCTAAGCGGTCACCTTGCCCGCCCAGCTACAATGTCCTAGACATGATAGCCACCCCCAGTGCAGACTGGGTACCGGCAGATATTGGCTATATCTGCCCCCACAGACCTGAAAGGTCTTACTCCTGTACCCCCGCACCCCCTGTAAACTATCCCCCCTTATCCCGTTTCCCAATAGCAGACTGGTTTCCCCGATTATGACAGATAGTGATCTTGGGATATCTATTATGATACAGACTACAACCCACCATAGGTCACATGGCTAATGTAAGCCCTGGATTTACATTATACTCCATAAATGCCAAGGGTCTGAATATCCCGTCCAAGAGGTCGAGGCTCCTGAATGATCTCAAAGCTAAAAAGATGGAAGTGGGGTTAATACAAGAAACACATTTCAAAAGAGCCAAGGCCCCTAAATTTTACGACAGCACATACAATAGGGCCTTTTATTCTCACTCCCCATTCAAAAAACAAAACAAAAGGGGGTTGCCATACTGTTCTCAAACATTTCCCATTCACGGTGTTAGAGAGTTGGTCAGATAATGATGGTAGAGCGGTGTTCATAAAAGGTACATTGGATTCTAGCACTATTACTTTTGCTAATGTACATGTTCCTAATCATAACCAACAACTGTTTATTTGTTCTATCCTTAAGGAACTAGACAACTTTGCGGAAGGAATGGTGATCCTGGGAGGAGACCTTAAGGTAGCCCTTGATCCGGGCCTTGATGTCTCATCTGGGGTATCCTCTTTCAAAAAACACAAACTGGGCCAGGTAAAAAAAAGCTTTACACAAGTCACAACTCGCAGACACGTGGCGCACACTTTTCCCATCTGACAAAGACTATACATTTTTTTCCCACCCCCAAAGGACATATTCCCACTTAGATTATTTCTTGCTCTCCCATAGACATCTCGATTCTATTATTAACACGCAGATTCACGAAATAACGTGGAGCGATCATGCACCCATCACCCTAAAAGTATCCTGTCACAAAGGTCTTAACATCTTCCCTGAAACACTATTTTGCCGAAAACGCAACAGCGAAGGTCTATGACACGGTCACATGGGAAGCCCATAAAGCGGTCATCAGAGGACAATTTATTAAACTGGGGGCTTATGCTAAAAAAAAATTTCAAAAAAAACCAGATCCCAGGCCATCACAGATCTACCAAGTAAAATCCATGAGATGGAATCCAAACACAAGCAAGCGCTATCTTGAATTGCTTCAACTCAGGTTTAAACTGGCAGACATATGCAACACACGGACACAGCAGGCCCTTAGAAAACTTAAACACACGTCTCTATTGATCAGAGACAAGCCCGGAAAACATCTTGCAAAAGCCCTGAAAGTGCAGCAAATGTCCACATTTATCCCCAAAATTAGGCCCAATACAAATAAAACGGTGCAAAAGACCTCTCAAATATCGGCTGCATTTCATTCCTTCTACTCTAAACTCTATGACATCCCGCCTACTACAGTATGTCCTCCTGACCCCCATAGCCATATTATCATTCAAGCTTATCTCAGGAAACATATATGACTCCGAAAATCTCATAACAGGTAGCAGAAGACCTGGGCATGCCATAACCTTAGAGGAACTTTCGGAGGATCTTAAAACTACCCCGATAGGGAAAGCCCCTGGCCCAGATGGCCTGCCCTCTATATATTATAAAACCTTTAAAGATTTATTACTGCCCCCTATGCTCTGTGCGTTCAATTCCCTTGCCCATGAAATCCCAGGAAGCACAAATCGCCTTGATACAGAAACCAGGGAAAGACCCTAAAGGTGTGGGAGCTACCGCCACATTTCACTCTTAAACATAGACGTTAAACTATTCGCGAAAGTCATTAGTAATAGATTAAAAGACAATCTCCTTGGCCTCATACACAGGGACCAAGTGGGGTTCATCCCAGCCCGAGAAGCAAGGGATAACACAGTAAAGTGGCTTAATCTAAACCACCATGCAAAGGCTAGGAATGATACCGACCATTTTATTGTCTATTGACGCGGAGAAGGTGTTCGACAGGGTGAGCTGGAGTTGTATGAGCAGAACCATCAGACATTTGGGTGTTGGGGATGCCATTTATAATTGGATATGTTCCCTGTACCATGCACCTTCTGCCCGCATACTAATTAATGGAACTCTGTTAGACTGGTTCACCCTGTCGAACGGAACACGCCAGGTGTGCCCGCTCCTTTTTATTTTAACCCTAGAACCCTTACTGGCAGCAATCAGAGCTAATGATTCAATACAAGGCCTACAGATAGGGCCCCACCACCACAAGATATCTGCTTTCGCAAACGATATCCTGCTCTCACTGTCACAGTCGCATATATCGCTTCATATTATCATGAAGGAGATAACTTGCTGTATTCGTCTATCTTTTTTTAAGGTTAACATGTCCAAGTCTGAAATATTAAATATATCAATACCGGACATTGAGATTCCGCAGCTTAAACAATCCTTCCCTTTTAAATGGTCCTCTTCCACTTTGAAATATCTGGGTGTCACCATTTCCCCTATGCTAGGATATTTATTTAAGAATAACCATCTGTCATTATTAAACATAATCCAGGCAGATCTCCATAAGTGGAACACCAAAAATATATATTGGTTCGGCCGCATAGCAACCATTAAGAAGAATGTCCTCCCGAGATTCCTCTATATTATACAAACACTACCAATTGATATACCCAAAACATTTTTCAAAGATACTAAAAAGATACTCACGAAATTTATATGGGGGAAATCCGCGCCAAGATTAAGATTTGAATATCTCACTAGACCCAAAACACTGGGGGGACTGGGCCTCCCTGACCTGGAGCTATACTACAAAGCTACGATGCTGGCCAGGATAAATGAATGGACACGCCCAGCGCCCAAATTATGGGTGTCAATAGAGCACCACTCAATGGCGGTGCCAGTCCCTATAGTAGCCTGGGTTTCCCCTAAGCAGTGCACACACACGGATGAATCTCATCCGACGATACATCCTACCCTCTCCATGTGGAAAAAGATAAGACAACTACCTGGTCTCATAGGAACCCCTTCACCAATGACCTCCCTATCTGCGAACACAGACTTCCCTCCAGGCCTGGTGGGCAGGCTCTTTGACACTTATTTTCAAGAAGTCATACCCTTCCCAAGACTGGGCCATTTTCTGAGAGACGATGGCTCTCTTAAGTCTCTACAAGACTTACAATGAGACAGAGGCCCAAGGGGCCCGGTATGGACCCACACTCAGATAAGCCATTTTTACCGATCTCTCCCAAAATCGTTGACTGAAGACCCTAAAATGACCCCGTTTTAACGGCTATGCATGACTAAAAAGCATCCGGTCAAACTGATCTCCACAGTGCACAATTATTTGAGTACGACCCAAGCAACAAATAAACCACACTTTATTTCTGGATGGGAAACGGAACTGCAATGTAGGTTTACAGACACGCAATGGCAGAAAATGGTTATATTAGCACATAAGGGTCCCTAGTGACAAAAATAAAAGAAAACGCGTACAAAGTTCTAACGCGCTGGTACAACGTTCCTACAGTACTACACAAGTTATTCCCCACTACACCAGCGGTGTGCTGGAGATGCCAGTCCCATAGAAGTTCCTTTGTCCACATTTTGTGGACTTGCCCAGCCATCCAACCATTCTGGAATTTAGTGCAATCAATACTGGAGGCCTGTTCAGACCTCCCATTAGAATTCACCCCTCAAGCCTTTTTACTCCACCACAACGAACATAACATACAGAAATATAAGAAATCTATGACCATTAGGCTCGTAAATGCTGCTAAATTACTGATACCACGACATTGGAAGAGCATACATGCCCCTACACTGAGAGAATGGTTTACCACGATTGAGGACGTCAAGGCCACAGATCAACTATGTATGATGAATTTAGGGAAAGGTCTTGCCCACTCTCAAATCTGGTCCCCCTGGACCCAATTCGTAGAATCCCAGGAATGCTCAAACTTACTATGTAACAATGATTCTTAAGATCTAACCATTTTGTATTATTCTGTATTGTACTAGCTATATTCCAGTCTGCTCCTATATCCTTTCCCTTTCTTTTTTTCTGCCCTGTTTTTTCCCACCTCCCTATTCGAGACGTAACTGATGATGATGATGATGCATACCGTAAAATGCTTGTTATTTTTGCTGTTATGTGTCGAACCTACGATGCCTACCTGTTTTCCTATCCTACAAAACTTAAACTATTATTAAACAAAGAAAAAAGGGAATTACAGACTGCAGTAGATGACCAGAAACAGACCAATACATGAGGTAGATAACACTGCTTGTAGCTAATAATGCATATCTCAGCAATTAAAGATCATCCCCTTGTGTATACAAACTGATTGGTTAACTTTAAGATCTGTTGTCACAAGGTGAACCCTGACAGCCTGCGTGACTGGGACTCTTGGATGGCCCTAAGGGCCAAACACCTCCCTGTGGACTACCGACCCCGTCTGTGGATATGCTAGGTCTGGGGGTACACACTTTGGGGGCACCAGCCACACCCTGTTTTCAGTACAGCAAGACTTTCAACACAAGGTACCCAGGCAAAGCTATTCCAAGTAGTGTGTGGAATGTTATTATGTGTTAGTGTTGAAATGTGTACTTATCGAATCAATAAGTGTCTACTGTCCTGTGAGCGATCTACTGTCTCTTGCAGTCTGGATGTCTGTATCTAAGGGTGTTAGTTTCCCATGTTCCTCCCTCTAGTTGATGTCACGTATTTCCATTGTTGGTGGACATGCCCAAAACTGATCCCCTTCTGGACCAAAGTGTCTGAGCTCAAAGATGTTTTACATAAGCCCTTTTCACCAGAACAAACTGTTTTTTGCTCTCTAAACTGAGTGAAGGTTTTACAAGGGCAGAAAATAAACTTATTTCCCGTATAGCGTTGGCGACTAGAAGAGCCCTGGCAGCGGTCTGGAACCAACCAATAGTTCTGACACTTACGATTGTTGTCAATCTGCTGAACGAAGTGAGAAACATGGACCAACTCACAGCTTACCTACACGACACATCCAAAAATTTCCGCAAAATTTGGGAGCCGTGGATTGCTCATTATTCAATGGGTACTCCCCAGATAATCTAGGCATAGATTATGGACTTCTCCTCCCCCAACCCCCCCCCCCCCCCCCCCCCCCGACGACCTGAGAATTTTTTTTCTTCTTTTTTCTTCTCCTCCTCTTTTTTTTTTCCCTTTCTTTCCTCCTGTTTTCTTTTTTGCGTGTTTATGTTGTTTGACGATTGAATGGAATGTTTGTATGTCGGAGTACGCAAAATGTGCAAATAAGTTGCAGAATTGCCAGTAGAGCATGATGTTTAAGCATTTTGAGAATATATAAATGGTTAAATGTTTTATTATGCCAGCAGCTCTAACACTTCTGTGGTATCAAATTATTAGAATATTTCCAACTGATACTGATGTATTGTAGCGATGTTTTATGTTTCATGTCATATAAGGATGTTCTTCAATGTTCTGTATAAGAAAGATATAAAAGTTTATAGCCAACTCGAGAAATTTTTAAAAATTTGGAAAATAAAGAATTTAAAAAAAAAAAAAAAAAAAAAAAAGGAGGTTCTCTTGGACATTTGGACTTAATTTATTTGGATGCACAATACTTATGTTTGTGCGTTGGTGAGACCATGCAGGCAATTCTACATGAAATCATTTAGAAGTTTTTATTTGAAAATATATATTATGAGAAATACAGTTATAATGCCCTACAGGTCCCTAAAGATGGAGCTATCCCTAAAATGTATCCAAGTCTGTGAGTGCGTTACCAACTGCATCTACATTTGGTCATGCACTATACCGTGTTTTGTTTTTTTTCGTCTCTCTTTTAAAATTTATATTCTTTTATTTTCTGCTTCACCTCTGTTGATTATATTAATAAAAAAAAAAAAAATGAACAGAAAAAAAATCCAAAAAGTGTGTCAGAGGTATGGTCAATAATACAAACATTTCACGTTATACGTATATAGTCTCTTTTTGCACATTGTCAATTCCATTAAATGTAGTGTGCGTTGAGTAAACCTCTGAGAAGGTCCGGTGTTCTGACGAATTACTCGAGCAAATTCTCCTGCACAATCGCAGGAGAATTTGCTCACTGCGCATGCGCAGAAAGTTACAGCTGATAACTCAGCTGTAACTTTATGTCCACCGCGCATGCGCGAGCTAACCAACCCACATCCCGCCTCCCGCACACCCCTTCTCACCAGCTGATCGGACAGCGGCGGTACACAGCGCATGCGCGCGGCTATCAAGCCGTGTGGGAATGCGCTGTGTCCGTGGCTGGATTCAAACAAAACGCTGGTAAGTAACACGGGGGGGGGGGGACATAAGGAGCCAACAGAGAGGTAAGCACCCTGGTGAGGGCTGCCTCATCTTCATGGGAGTTGTGATCCTCCTGCTGTATTATGCAGCAGGAGGATCACAACTCCTATCAAGATGAGGCAGCCCTCACCAGGGTGCTTACCTCTCTGTTGGCTCCTTATGTCCCCCCCCCCCCCCCCCGTGTTACTTACCAGCGTTTTGTTTGAATCCAGCCACGGACACAGCGCATTCCCACACGGCTTGATAGCCGCGCGCATGCGCTGTGTACCGCCGCTGTCCGATCAGCTGGTGAGAAGGGGTGTGCGGGAGGCGGGATGTGGGTTGGTTAGCTCGCGCATGCGCGGTGGACATAAAGTTACAGCTGAGTTATCAGCTGTAACTTTCTGCGCATGCGCAGTGAGCAAATTCTCCTGCGATTGCGCAGGAGAATTTGCTCGAGTAATTCGTCAGAACACCGGTGGTAAACATTTCCTGGAGCAGCACTAACCAGACCTGGGTTACCTGACACCATTTCAGATCTTCCACTGTAGAGAGGTGAGTGTAATACCAGCATCAGTAAACATGCTGCGTTTACACCAGAAAAATATCAATGAATTTTTAACTTGAAAGTTAAAAACTTTAAACCTCTCAAGCTTGCCTATTATAAAAAAAAGTCAAAGTCTAAGATGGACAACAGGGCAGCAAATTTACCCTGGCAGAACAGGTAGATCTGGTTTGTGACATTGGCACACCTTTCACTGTTCTGGCTTTCTTGAATGCAGTGACCTGTAAATATGCTGAAGATATGAATGTAGGAGAAAGTGCAATATGCTAATGAGTCCAGAAGGTTGCCGACACCCTTTACAAAAACACAAACTATGAAATCTAAATCTCCAGCTCTCAAGCTGCAGATAAGAAATTAATGAAACTCATGAAATTTTAGGGATTCCTCTTTGATGTATGACAGCTGCAGTGTATGGTTTTTATTTTATGGTGGCATATTAACCTCTTGACAACATTTTGAAGTGCCAGACAATTTTTTTTTATTTTTAAGTAGGGTTAGGAAAAAAAAATGGTTAGCAAAAGCAATGCACTACAGGTTGAGTAACCCTTATCGAAAATGTAAAAAAAAAAAAAAAAACTTTTTATAACTTCACTCTGTGCCTGAACGTTGTCAAGCTGTGGTGCCCATTTCAGTTTAGACATCATTTACAGTTGCTCCTTGCTACAGCTCACTGGTTTATTTGGATCTCCGGGCTTTTGACCCCTCCTTACTGTCTCTTTCCTGTCCTGACCTTGAAGTGATTTACTCGCATATGAACCTGCGCTGCCTGCCTGGACTGTTTTAGACCCTGCTTGTGTCTCCTACTCAAGCATTGGGTTTTATGGTTGCTTTCCTTGGCTTCCTGAGTTCTTTTTGCATTTTGTGCCTCCGTGCCAACCACTCCCAGTTATGACTTCATACCACTTTAAATGGCTGCAAATAACACAAATGCTCTAAAAAAAATTTAAAAAGAGCAGAAGCGGTCTATTGGATTTCTAATGATTAATAGCTCTGCTAGTTCATGAAGACCTTGTTAATGCCAAATTAATCTGCTAATAAGATGAAAAGCAAATGACAAAACAGCCCCAGGGAATCGATATGGCTTAATTTCCCATAAAACAAACTAAGCATTTATATAGGGGAGAAAAAAGTGGAGGGATTAGTATTACATTGCATTAAAGCTTATTTATATGGCTCCAACAATATCTGCAGTCTTTGGTGCACTACCTAAATCTATATGACAAAGAACAATGCTTAAGAGAGTGGTGGAACAGAGGCATAGTTGACAACACCAGCAACATCGGGCTGCACTTTTCTCCAGCATGTGGAACATTTGTGTCCCTGGAATCATGGCCGATGTTTGCAAATGACCGGTTAGAAAAGGTTGGATCAAGTTGGTGGCAAAAGGTGGTTTGAAGATTGTGGGAGCTAAAAGTAAGGTGCAGTTGGATTGACTTGAGATGATGATTTCAGCTCACTGCCAACTATCCAATGTGCTGTAGACATGGTGAGTTCCTCTTGTTTGAAGAGCTTAATTAGCATAATGCATATTAAAATCTTTTTATTTTTTGTTTATTGACAAAATTCTCACCTTCACCTCACTTTTAATGCATAGCTGTGTCTATTAAATAGGTAGAATCAGCATATATTTATTACATTTGCTGAAAATTAGAGGAATGCAAATTTGTCAACCATGATAGTGTTAAAGTAGTCAATACAGGATATTAAAGTAGTGCAGTTGGGGTTTGTTTCCTCTTCAGTCAATAGCTTAATTCACTTTTAACAAACACCTTCCATTTTACTCAAGCATTTGCTCATTTCTTTGTGTGCATTGCTCCTCTGAGCCCCCAGCACACATTTGAAGCCATAGATATATGCAGGGCCACCTAATCCAATAAGCAATTAGGTGCATTTGCCTAGGGTCCACTGTCAAAGTGGGCCCCAAAACCAAGTCTAACTCCCAATAGAAGAGCTAACAAGACAAAAAAAAGGTTGTGAATGTAAGAGATTGGCAAAAAGGCACAAACATTTCTTAACATCCTGGGCCCCCCTTCTTCTATAAAGGTCCTAAAACATTAGTGAGCAAGATGAAAAGTGCAATTGCCCATGGTTCCATTTATAAGTAACTCAAGGAACCAAAGGATAATACTTTGTTATATTGTATAAATCTTTTACAAAATAGGAGTGGGAATGGAAGGAGAGGGGGCTCATCCATGCCTAAAAGTGGGCTTAAATATACATGACTGTTAAGAGATGATGTCACAGAACTAGAACAACAGATCAGTGTCACACAAGATCACACCACATATACTAACTTATAAACAAGGAGTATATTACAACTGATTTTAAGGATTCTCACCTGAGCACCATTCCTAGCTCCCTGCATGGCACGATTTGATAAATGGCACATACCTACAGTAATAAACAGTAATGAGTGTATACAAATGTTATAATGTGTAACTTTATACACAATAAAATGTATGTGCTCATGCAGAAAAACAATATTACCGGTAAGAGCCAGCTCTCATCCAGGAAACTGGAATTCTGAAAACATAAAAATGCAACCATAATCAACACCTTATAATTTGAGGGTCATAGTTCATTCACAAGTACCATATTTGCTCGATTATAAGACGACCCTGATTATAAGACGACCCCCTCAAACTTTGGATATTCCTTTAGGAAAAAAAACTAAACCTGAATATAAGACTACACTATAGGAAAAAAGTTCAACTTGTAAATATTCACATGTAAATTGCTTTTTAATAAAAATTATGATATCAAAAAATGCATTTCTTGTTTTTATTTTCTGCCTCTTTCCCCCCCCCCCCAGCGTTGTCTCTCCCCCCCCCCCCCCCCTTAGTGTTGTCTATCTCTCCCCCCAGCGTTCTCTCTCTCCCCCACCCTCCCTTTGTGTCTCTTTTTGTCTCCCTCCCCTTGTCTCTGTCTCTTCCCCCCCCCCCCCCCCTTAACTCATCTCTCCCTGGTGGCTAGTGGGGGCAGCAGGGGGATGACTGCACGATATGTGCAGACATCCTCCAAGCTGCCCGACACATCCGTCTATTATGACGGACAGCCGGTCCGTCATAATAGACATCGCCCTGCTGCCCGAATGTCCCTGGTGGCTAGCGGGGGCAGCTGGAGGATGTCTGCACGGTAAGAGAAGACATCCCCCGCTGCTGCCGATACTTCCGGGCTGCAGGGGGCTGCTTGAGAGGGGGATCCAGGTCCCCTGCAGCTCTCGATTTGAGGTCAGATTATAAGACGACCTCTGAAAAAAAACCTTGTCTTATATTCGAGCAAATATGGTATATATTATGGTTTGTGGATATTAGATGTAGATCTGTAAAAGCATGAGATAATTCAGTCAGCATTGTGGCAATACAAAAATTAAAAAAAAAAAAAAAGTCCACATTAGGCCCACATACCCCTTCTCGGACTGCAATACTTTAGATCATGGGTAGGCAACCGGTAGCCCTCAAACTGCGGATGAACTACATCTCCCATAATGCTCTTTCAGATAGGAGGCTGATATTAACCCCTTCATGATCTTATGATGAATTAACTCGTCAGATATTTTTTCTGTTTGTTTTTTTGAGGGTCTGGGAACCTGTATATTTTTTTTACTAACTAGTTAGTTAGGATAAGTGGGTCAGTGTTGGTGTTGTACTAGTTTTGTATAATAATTTTATATTTATTTTTGAATACTAAATTGTAGGTTATTTATAATTATATGGTATCCAAAGAAAGCTCTAACTGTCCTTTAAAAAAACAACATAAATTTTAAGGGTGTGTTAAATGACAGAGGAAAACTACGTTTAAATAACCACATTTCAAAATGGTCCTTAAGGGGTTAAGGCAGGGCTTGACAAATTTAATTTGATTCTAGGAGCCAGCAAAAAATTTTAGGAGCCAGACACAACATACACGCAATTCATAAACACACACACCAACCCACTTCACACACACACACACCACACACACACACACACCAACCCACTTCACATATACACCACACACACACACACAACCCACTTCACATATACACCACACACACACACACACAACCCACTTCACATATACACCACACACACACACACACAACCCACTTCACATATACACCACACACACACACACACACACACACACACACACACAACCCACTTCACATATACACCACACACACACACACAACCCACTTCACATATACACCACACACACACACAACCCACTTCACATATACACCACACACACACACACACAACCCACTTCACATATACACCACACACACACACACACACAACCCACTTCACATATACACCACACACACACACAACCCACTTCACATATACACCACACACACACACACAACCCACTTCACATATACACCACACACACACACAACCCACTTCACATATACACCACACACACACACACACACAACCCACTTCACATATACACCACACACACACACAACCCACTTCACATATACACCACACACACACACACACAACCCACTTCACATATACACCACACACACACACACACAACCCACTTCACATATACACCACACACACACACAACCCACTTCACATATACACCACACACACACACACACACACACACACAACCCACTTCACATATACACCACACACACACACAACCCACTTCACATATACACCACACACACACACACACACACACACACACACACACACAACCCACTTCACATATACACCACACACACACACACACACACAACCCACTTCACATATACACCACACACACACACAACCCACTTCACATATACACCACACACACACAACCCACTTCACATATACACCACACACACACAACCCACTTCACATATACACCACACACACACAACCCACTTCACATATACACCACACACACACACACACACAACCCACTTCACATATACACCACACACACACACACACAACCCACTTCACATATACACCACACACACACACACAACCCACTTCACATATACACCACACACACACACACACAACCCACTTCACATATACACCACACACACACACACACAACCCACTTCACATATACACCACACACACACAACCCACTTCACATATACACCACACACACACACACACACAACCCACTTCACATATACACACACACACACACACACAACCCACTTCACATATACACCACACACACACACACACACACAACCCACTTCACATATACACCACACACACACACACACACACCACTCACACACCACACACACACACACACACCACATCACCACACACACACACACAACCCACTTCACATATACACCACACACACACACACAACCCACTTCACATAACACACACACACACACACCCACTTCACATATACACCACACACACACACACACAACCCACTTCACATATACACCACACACACACACACACCACCCACTTCACATATACACCACACACACACCACCCACTTCACATATACACCACACACACACCACCCACTTCACATATACACCACACACACACACACACACCACCCACTTCACATATACACCACACACACACACACCACCCACTTCACATATACACCACACACACACACACCACCCACTTCACATATACACCACACACACACACACACACCCACTTCACATATACACCACACACACACCACCCACTTCACATATACACCACACACACACACACACACACCACCCACACACACACCACCCACTTCACATATACACCACACACACACACACACACACACACACACACACACACCCACTTCACATATACACCACACACACACACACACACACACACACACACACACCACCCACTTCACATATACACCACACACACACACCACCCACTTCACATATACACCACACACACACACACACACACACACCACCCACTTCACATATACACCACACACACACACACACACACACCACCCACTTCACATATACACCACACACACACACACACACCACCCACTTCACATATACACCACACACACACACACACACACCACCCACCTCACATATACACCACACACACACACACACACCACCCACCTCACATATACACCACACACACACACACCACCCACCTCACATATACACCACACACACACACAACCCACTTCACATATACACCACACACACACACAACCCACTTCACATATACACCACACACACACACACACACACACACAACCCACTTCACATATACACCACACACACACACAACCCACTTCACATATACACCACACACACACACAACCCACTTCACATATACACCACACACACACAACCCACTTCACATATACACCACACACACACACACACACACACAACCCACTTCACATATACACCACACACACACAACCCACTTCACATATACACCACACACACACACACACACAACCCACTTCACATATACACCACACACACACACACAACCCACTTCACATATACACCACACACACACAACCCACTTCACATATCCACACACACACACAACCCACTTCACATATCCACCACACACACACAACCCACTTCACATATACACCACACACACACACACACACACACACACACCCCACTTCACATATCCACCACACACACACACAACCCACTTCACATATACACCACACACACACACACAAACCCACTTCACATATACACCACACACACACACACAAACCCACTTCACATATACACCACACACACACACACACACACACACACAACCCACTTCACATATCCACCACACACACAACCCACTTCACATATCCACCACACACACACACACACAACCCACTTCACATATCCACCACACACACACACACACAACCCACTTCACATATACACCACACACACACACACAACCCACTTCACATATACACCACACACACACACACACACAACCCACTTCACATATACACCACACACACACACACACCACCCACTTCACATATACACCACACACACACACCACCCACTTCACATATACACCACACACACACACACACCACCCACTTCACATATACACCACACACACACACACACCACCCACTTCACATATACACCACACACACACACACCACCCACTTCACATATACACCACACACACACACACACACCACCCACTTCACATATACACCACACACACACACACCACCCACTTCACATATACACCACACACACACACACACACACCACCCACTTCACATATACACCACACACACACACACACCACCCACTTCACATATACACCACACACACACACACACACACACACCACCCACTTCACATATACACCACACACACACACCACCCACTTCACATATACACCACACACACACAAACCCACTTCAAATATACACCACACACACACACACACACACACACACAACCCACTTCACATATACACCACACACACACACACACAACCCACTTCACATATACACCACACACACACAAACCCACTTCACATATACACCACACACACACACACACACACAACCCACTTCACATATACACCACACACACACACACACAACCCACTTCACATATACACCACACACACAAACCCACTTCACATATACACCACACACACACACACACACACACAACCCACTTCACATATACACCACACACACACACACACACACAACCCACTTCACATATACACCACACACACACAACCCACTTCACATATACACCACACACACACACACAACCCACTTCACATATACACCACACACACAACCCACTTCACATATACACCACACACACACACACACACACACACACACACACCCCACTTCACATATACACCACACACACACACACACACACACAACCCACTTCACATATACACCACACACACACACACACACAACCCACTTCACATATACACCACACACACACACAACCCACTTCACATATACACCACACACACACACAACCCACTTCACATATACACCACACACACAACCCACTTCACATATACACCACACACACAACCCACTTCACATATACACCACACACACACACACAACCCACTTCACATATACACCACACACACACACACACACACACACAACCCACTTCACATATACACCACACACACACACACACACAACCCACTTCACATATACACCACACACACACACACACACACAAACCCACTTCACATATACACCACACACACACACACAACCCACTTCACATATACACCACACACACACAACCCACTTCACATATACACCACACACACACACACAACCCACTTCACATATCCACCACACACACACACACACACACACACACACACAACCCACTTCACATATCCACCACACACACAACCCACTTCACATATACACCACACACACACACACCCCACTTCACATATCCACCACACACACACACACACACAACCCACTTCACATATACACCACACACACACACACACACACACACACACACACACCCCACTTCACATATCCACCACACACACAACCCACTTCACATATCCACCACACACACACACACACAACCCACTTCACATATACACCACACACACACACACACAAACCCACTTCACATATACACCACACACACACACACACACACACACACACACACACCCCACTTCACATATCCACCACACACACAACCCACTTCACATATCCACCACACACACACACACACAACCCACTTCACATATACACCACACACACACACACAACCCACTTCACATATACACCACACACACACACACACACACACCCACTTCACATATACACCACACACACACACACACACTTCACATATACACCACACACACACACACACACACACACCACCCACTTCACATATACACCACACACACACACACACCACCCACTTCACATATACACCACACACACACACACACACACCACCCACTTCACATATACACCACACACACACACCACCCACTTCACATATACACCACACACACACCACCCACTTCACATATACACCACACACACACACACCACCCACTTCACATATACACCACACACACACACACACACCACCCACTTCACATATACACCACACACACACACACACACCACTTCACATATACACCACACACACACACACCACCCACTTCACATATACACCACACACACACCACCCACTTCACATATACACCACACACACACACACCACCCACTTCACATATACACCACACACACACACACACACACACCACCCACTTCACATATACACCACACACACACACACACACCACCCACTTCACATATACACCACACACACACACACACACAAACCCACTTCACATATACACCACACACACACACAACCCACTTCACATATACACCACACACACAACCCACTTCACATATACACCACACACACACACACAACCCACTTCACATATACACCACACACACACACAACCCACTTCACATATACACCACACACACACAAACCCACTTCACATATACACCACACACACACACACACAACCCACTTCACATATACACCACACACACACACACACACACAACCCACTTCACATATACACCACACACACACACACACACACACACACACCCACTTCACATATACACCACACACACACACACACACACAACCCACTTCACATATACACCACACACACACACACAACCCACTTCACATATACACCACACACACACACACAACCCACTTCACATATACACCACACACACACACACAACCCACTTCACATATACACCACACACACACACACACCCCACTTCACATATACACCACACACACACACACACACACACACACACACACACCCCACTTCACATATACACCACACACACACACACACACACAACCCACTTCACATATACACCACACACACACACAACCCACTTCACATATACACCACACACACACACACACACAACCCACTTCACATATACACCACACACACACACAACCCACTTCACATATACACCACACACACACACACAACCCACTTCACATATACACCACACACACACACACAACCCACTTCACATATACACCACACACACACACACAACCCACTTCACATATACACCACACACACACACACAACCCACTTCACATATACACCACACACACACACACACACACAACCCACTTCACATATACACCACACACACACAACCCACTTCACATATACACCACACACACACACACACACACAACCCACTTCACATATACACCACACACAAACCCACTTCACATATACACCACACACACACACACACACACAACCCACTTCACATATACACCACACACACACACACACAACCCACTTCACATATCCACCACACACACAACCCACTTCACATATCCACCACACACACACACACACACACACCCCACTTCACATATCCACCACACACACACACACCCCACTTCACATATCCACCACACACACACACAACCCACTTCACATATACACCACACACACACACAACCCACTTCACATATACACCACACACACACACAACCCACTTCACATATACACCACACACACACACACACACACACACACCCCCCACTTCACATATACACCACACACACACACCCCCCACTTCACATATACACCACACACACACACCCCCCACTTCACATATACACCACACACACACACCCCCCACTTCACATATACACCACACACACACACACACACACACACACACCACACACCCCCCACTTCACATATACACCACACACACACACACACACACAACCCACGTCACATATACACCACACACACACAACCCACTTCACATATACACCACACACACACACCCCACTTCACATATACACCACACACACACACACAACCCACTTCACATATACACCACACACACACAACACACTTCACATATACACCACACACACACACACAACCCACTTCACATATCCACCACACACACACACACACACCCCCCACTTCACATATCCACCACACACACACACACACACCCCACTTCACATATCCACCACACACACACACACACACACCCCACTTCACATATCCACCACACACACACACCCCACTTCACATATACACCACACACACACACACACACCCCACTTCACATATACACCACACACACACACACCACTTCACATATACACCACCCACTTCACATA
This sequence comes from Pelodytes ibericus, assembly GCA_036172795.1. Lineage (NCBI taxonomy): Eukaryota > Metazoa > Chordata > Amphibia > Anura > Pelodytidae > Pelodytes > Pelodytes ibericus. Next base: position 164,923,739 of record CM069862.1, read on the forward strand.
TACACCACACACACCACCCACTTCACATATACACCACACACACCACCCACTTCACATATACACCACACACACCACCCACTTCACATATACACCACACACACACACACACACCACCCACTTCACATATACACCACACACACACCACCCACTTCACATATACACCACACACACACCACCCACTTCACATATACACCACACACACACACACACACCACCCACTTCACATATACACCACACACACACACACACCACCCACTTCACATATACACCACACACACACACACACACACACACACCACCCACTTCACATATACACCACACACACACCACCCACTTCACATATACACCACACACACACACCACCCACTTCACATATACACCACACACACACACACACACCACCCACTTCACATATACACACACACACACACACACACACACACAACCCACTTCACATATACACCACACACACACACACACACACACAACCCACTTCACATATCCACCACACACACAACCCACTTCACATATCCACCACACACACACACACCCCACTTCACATATCCACCACACACACACACACAACCCACTTCACTTCACATATACACCACACACACACAACCCACTTCACATATACACCACACACACACAACCCACTTCACATATACACCACACACACACAACCCACTTCACATATACACCACACACACACACACACACACACAACCCACTTCACATATCCACCACACACACACACACACCCCACTTCACATATCCACCACACACACACACACCCCACTTCACATATCCACCACACACACACACACACCCCACTTCACATATCCACCACACACACACACACACCCCACTTCACATATCCACCACACACACACACACCCCACTTCACATATCCACCACACACACACACACACACCCCACTTCACATATCCACCACACACACACACACCCCACTTCACATATCCACCACACACACACCCCACTTCACATATCCACCACACACACACACACACACACACACCCCACTTCACATATCCACCACACACACACACACACAACCCACTTCACATATCCACCACACACACACACACACACAACCCACTTCACATATCCACCACACACACACACACACACACACACAACCCACTTCACATATCCACCACACACACACACAACCCACTTCACATATCCACCACACACACACACACACACCACCCACTTCACATATACACCACACACACACACACACCACCCACTTCACATATACACCACACACACACACACACACACCACCCACTTCACATATACACCACACACACACACACACACACACACACACCACCCACTTCACATATACACCACACACACACACACACACCACCCACTTCACATATACACCACACACACACACACCACCCACTTCACATATACACCACACACACACACACCACCCACTTCACATATACACCACACACACACACACACCACCCACTTCACATATACACCACACACACACACACACCACCCACTTCACATATACACCACACACACCACCCACTTCACATATACACCACACACACACACACACACCAACCCACTTCACATATACACCACACACACACACACACCAACCCACTTCACATATACACCACACACACACACCAACCCACTTCACATATACAACACACACACACAAACCAACCCACTTCACATATACAACACACACACACACACACCAACCCACTTCACATATACAACACACACACACACACACCAACCCACTTCACATATACAACACACACACACACACACACACACACCAACCCACTTCACATATACAACACACACACACACACACACACACACCAACCCACTTCACATATACAACACACACACACACACCAACCCACTTCACACACACAACACACACACACACACCAACCCACTTCACACACACACACACACCAACCCACTTCACACACACACACACACCAACCCACTTCACACACACACACACACACCAACCCACTTCACATATACACCACACACACACACACACACACACACACACACACCAACCCACTTCACATATACACACCACACACACACACACACACACCAACCCACTTCACATATACACCACACACACACACACACCAACCCACTTCACATATACACCACACACACCAACCCACTTCACATATACACCACACACACCAACCCACTTCACATATACACCACACACACCAACCCACTTCACATATACACCACACACACACACACACACACACACACCAACCCACTTCACATATACACCACACACACCAACCCACTTCACATATACACCACACACACCAACCCACTTCACATATACACCACACACACCAACCCACTTCACATATACACCACACACACACACACACACACACACACACACACCCACTTCACATATACACCACACACACACACACACACACACTTCACATATACAACACACACACACACACACTTCACATATACAACACACACACACACACACTTCACATATACAACACACACACACACACACACTTCACATATACAACACACACACACACACTTCACATATACACCACACACACACACACTTCACATATACACCACACACACACACACTTCACATATACACCACACACACACACACTTCACATATACACCACACACACACACACTTCACATATACACCACACACACACACACACACACACCAACCCACTTCACATATACACCACACACACACACACACACACCAACCCACTTCACATATACACCACACACACACACACCAACCCACTTCACATATACACCACACACACACACACACACCAACCCACTTCACATATACACCACACACACACACACACACCAACCCACTTCACATATACACCACACACACACACACACACCAACCCACTTCACATATACACCACACACACACACACCAACCCACTTCACATATACACCACACACACACACACACACACACACACCAACCCACTTCACATATACACCACACACACACACACACACACCAACCCACTTCACATATACACCACACACACACCAACCCACTTCACATATACAACACACACACACACACACACACACACACACCAACCCACTTCACATATACAACACACACACACACACACACACACCAACCCAACACACACACACACACACACCAACCCACTTCACATATACACCACACACACACACACACACACACACACACACACACACCAACCCACTTCACATATACACCACACACACACACACACACACACACACACACCAACCCACTTCACATATACACCACACACACACACACACACACACACACACACCAACCCACTTCACATATACACCACACCAACCCACTTCACATATTGTAAGGTTTGGTATAGGAGGTCAGGATACGGGTACAGGAATATAGGTATAGAGTGTAAGGTACTCACCAGGATACGATAATATACAACAGAGAGGAGCAGTTTAGTAATCCACAAGGTACTGCAGTAGTTCAGCAAGGAGGTGGTTAATACACAGCATACAACAGCAAGAGTAGTTAGAAATCCGAGGTCAGGGGCATAGGCAGGCAGGTAATCGGTAAAACAATCCAGGTCAAGGGTATAGGCAGGCAGGTAGTCCAGTAATACAATCCAGGGTCGGGTAGGAGAAGGCAGGGAACAACAATAGACAATCCGGGTCGGTAACGGGGAGACAGAAAGGCAGGTACGCAATATAGGCAGTACATGAGCAAGAATCACCAAGCACAGTATTCAGCTTGGTGATTCCTTTTAAACTTCGCGCCTGGTGACGTCATGACGCGCGTGCCGACTTGGATGATGCTGCAGAGAGGAGGGGCGCGTGCACCGTCGTTGGTGACGCGCGCTGGAAGAGAAGCCGCCGATACAGAGCACAGGTCCCCTGCTACTCCGTGACATCCAGCGAGGACTGGGTACTCCGGAGAGGAGCTGCGCGGCGGGACCTGACAGATCCCCCTCCCAAGGCGGGACCTCCGGGCCCGTGAAGGACAAGGTCTGGATGGGTGTAAGGCATGAAAGGCACGAACCAGATCACTCGCATGGACTTCTTTGGCTGGTTCCCATGAGCGATCAGCAGAATCGTATCCTTTCCAATGCACCAAGTATTGCAATTGACCTCTATGGAGTCTAGAATCCAGGATCTCTTCCACTTCATATTCTTCGATTCCATTAACAAGAATCGGAGCAGGAGGCCGAACACATCTGTCAGGATAAGGATTGGGTAACCAGGGTTTGAGAAGCGAGGAATGAAAGACAGGGTGGACTCGTATGGAGGAGGGAAGTTGCAATTTCACAGCCAGAGGCCCGATAAGTTCCAGAATAGAGAAAGGACCAATGAACCTAGGGCCCAATTTGCGGGTAGGACAGGACAATTTCAGATGTTTAGTAGAGAGCCACACTTTATCACCTACATGATAGGAAGGAGCCGGGGAACGGTGACGATCAGCAAAGAACTTGTACTGTAGTTGAGCACGACGTAAGGTGGTACGAATCATGGAGTAAGTACTGACAAGGTTACGCACATGAACATCCGCAGAAGGAACGAGACCAGTCATAGGAGAACCAGGGAGCATGGAGGGATGGAACCCGTAACTGGCAAAAAATGGGGACATTTTCAAGGAGCAATGGATATGATTGTTGTATGCAAATTCAGCTAATGGTAGATAGGAGGCCCAATTGTCTTGTAAGTGAGTAGAGAAGCACCGTAAGTATTGTTCAACTGTTTGATTTGTTCTCTCTGTTTGTCCATTGCTCTGTGGGTGGAATGCGGTGGAAAGAGAACGATGGATATGCAACCCTTTGCAAAATGCCTTCCAGAAACGAGAGGTAAATTGTGACCCTCGGTCAGAAACAATGTTCTCAGGGAGTCCATGGAGTCTGAAGATTTCACGAATAAAAAGTTCTGCTGTCTCAGTAGCGGAAGGAAGTTTGATTGAAGGGATAAAATGAGCGGTCTTTGTGAATCGATCAACAACAACCATAAGGGTGGTATAACGTTGTGACGGTGGGAGATCGGTGATAAAATCCATGGAAACATCAGTCCAGGGTCTGGAAGGAATGGGGAGAGGCTGCAGGAGGCCGGCAGGACGGATATGGGTCTCCTTGGAACGGGCGCAGATGGGACAGGAGTTGACGAAATTCATCACATCTTTTATCAAGGATGGCCACCAAAAGGTGCGCAGGATAAGGTCCTTGGTTTGTCGGATTCCTCCATGCCCTGCTGTCGGGGTATCGTGGAATGTTTTGAGAATGAGAGGACGAACTTCAGACGGAACGTATATTTTATCTTTGTGATAGTATAATCCTTGTCTCAGTTGTAACAGAGGTAGTGGAGGCGATGTCAAGGTAGAGGAATGGGTTCGTAGAGTGTCCCAGACGGATTGAGTCATTGCCAAAAAATGGTTAGGTTGTAAGATAGTGTGGTTGTTTGACGGTACTGCATCTTCTTGTTCCGTCATTCTCGATAGTGCATCCGCCTTCCCATTGCGTGAGCCAGGCCGAAAGGTAATGTGTAGTTGGAATCGAACAAAGAATAAGGCCCATCGGGCTTGACGAGGTTGGAGGCGTTTAGCTGTTTTCAGATATTCTAAGTTCTTATGATCAGTGTAAACCGTGATAGGGTATGTCGCTCCCTCCAGTAGATGACGCCATTCCTCCAATGCGAGTTTTATCGCTAATAATTCTCGTTCTCCCACATCGTAATTACGTTCAGCACTGGATAGTGTTCTAGAGAAGAAGGCAACTGGATGTAGACGACTGTCATAGTTCTGCCGTTGCGATAGTATTGCCCCCACAGCAGTATCGGAAGCATCAACTTCCAAGGTGTAGGCGGTAGAAGGGTCAGGAAGAGCCAGGACGGGAGCCGTGGTAAATCTCGACTTTAGGTTATCGAAGGCGTCTTGGGCAGCCATTGTCCATTCAAACCTGCTATTTTTTGAAGTGAGGATGGTGATAGGTTGTACAAGTTTGGAGAAATTCCGGACGAATTTCCTATAAAAATTTGCAAATCCAACAAATCTCTGGACGGCTCTCCTGTCAGTGGGTATGGGCCATTGGAGAATAGCATCCACTTTCTTTGGATCCATTCGGATATTATTGGGGGATAGTATAAAGCCCAGAAATTCTACAGTTGTAGTTTCGAAAATACATTTTTCCAACTTAGCGTACAGTTTGTGTTGACGGAGACGTGATAATACAGTCTGTACATGATGGCGATGCTGGGGTAGGGACGAGGAGTAGATGAGAATGTCGTCCAGATAGACAATCACAAATTGATCCAAAATGTCATGAAATATATCATTAATGAAGTGCTGAAAGGTGGCGGGTGCGTTACAAAGGCCGAAGGGCATGACTTGATACTCGAAGTGACCATAGCGAGATCTGAAGGCGGTTTTCCATTCATCCCCTTTGCGGATTCTTACCAGATTGTACGCTCCCCTGAGATCGATTTTAGTGAATATTTGTGCCGTACGTAAACGATCCATCAATTCAGATATGAGAGGAAGGGGATATCTGTTCTTCGTAGTTATCTTATTCAGTTCCCGGTAGTCAATGCAAGGCCTCAATCCACCATCTTTCTTTTTGACGAAGAATATTCCTGCTCCGGCTGGGGAGGACGAAGGTCTGATAAAACCTTTTGCCAAATTCTCATCAATATAAGCCTTGAGTGATGAGAGTTCTGGTTCTGCCAAAGGATAAATTCTTCCAAACGGTATGGAGGCGCCGGGAAGTAACTCGATCGGGCAATCATAACTCCGATGAGGTGGTAGAATGTCAGCCTTTTTCTTTTCAAAAACATCACAGAACTGTAGATAACTTGCCGGTAGTCCAGAAGGTGTCTGGTTATCTTGGGTAACACATAACGTAGCTTCAGGGAGGCATCTGGTGGTACAATACGTGGACGAAAAGACGAAGGTTCCGGTCTCCCAGTTTATGACAGGATTATGAGATCGAAGCCAAGGGAGTCCCAGGATGACTGGAAAAATAGGTGTGGGTACCACGTCAAATTGGAGCCATTCTTTATGATTGTCCCCGATGGTAACGATGAGGGGAACGGTTTCGTGAGTGATAGGTCCTGTTTTCAAGGGACTACCATCCACTAATTGTATCTGCAATGGTTGGGGTTTTAGCCGGAGAGGAAGGGACAGGGTCTTGGCTAGTTCACCATCAATGAAGCAACCGCTGGCCCCAGAGTCAATCATTGCTGATACCATGATAGGGTTGTTAGTCCACTGTAGGGAGAGAGAGATGGATAAATGGGGTGTACGTACAGCAGGGCATTTCTGGTCTATTTGTATGGACTTACCCTGTGGTAGGCGTCGTCTGGCTCGGCACTCCTTATACATATGGCCTGCTCTGCCACAATATAGACACAAATTCTGGGCCCTACGCCTTGCTTTTTCTTCAGGAGATAAGGGGCCTCTCGTCAACCCAATTTGCATGGGTTCCTCCATAGTAGAAGAAGATTGAGACGGCTCAGTGGGGAAGAAATGTGGAGAACTAGAGGTAGGTAAAGAGGAATGCCTCTCTGCTCTTCTTTCTCTCAGTCTTCTGTCTATCTGAGTTACTTGTCTGGTTAAGGCATCCAGAGAGGTGGGTATTCCGACACGTGCTAGTTCATCCTTTAAGGCATCCGAAAGTCCCAAACGGAATTGATCTAATAATGCAGATTCATTCCAGGTTGTTTCTAAAGCAATTCTTCTGAATTCGGTTATGTACTCTTCCACGGGTCGTCGACCCTGACGAAGGGTTCGTATAGTGGTGGTAGCTGATGAAACTCTAAAAGGATCTTCATAGAGGGAGTCCAAGGCCTGTTTAAAAGAACCCCATGATTCAAGTAGTGGACTGTTCACGTGTAATAAATGATGAGCCCAGAGCTGTGGTTCCTCAGTTAATAAAGATATTACCGTATGAACCTTAACATAGTCAGAGGCATAGGTCCTGGGTCGTAGATTAAATAATATTTGACAGGAGGTGACAAAAGTCCGATATTTAGATCGATTCCCAGAAAATTTTTCAGGTAGCACAACCTGGGGTTCCAGTGCAGTGGCTCCTTCCATGGGAAATTGAGAAGGTACTGGGGGTGCCATGATTGGTTCTGGATGACTGGTATGGCTGGCTTGAAGTTGCTGCAATTGATGTTGCAATTGATTCTGACCCGACTGGAGATCTTGTACGGTCTGATTCAGCGCAGCTAATTGCTGTGTCAAGGCTGAGATGGCGTCTGTTAAACCCGTGGCCTCCATTTTTTGGCTTGGTGATTATGTAAGGTTTGGTATAGGAGGTCAGGATACGGGTACAGGAATATAGGTATAGAGTGTAAGGTACTCACCAGGATACGATAATATACAACAGAGAGGAGCAGTTTAGTAATCCACAAGGTACTGCAGTAGTTCAGCAAGGAGGTGGTTAATACACAGCATACAACAGCAAGAGTAGTTAGAAATCCGAGGTCAGGGGCATA